>JANRMR010053326.1:1904-23756 GCA_025434825.1 Bergia sp. 'catenularis' | reverse complement strand
GAGGAAATGACAATTTTTCTGCTGATCAGAAATCGCTTCTTTCAAAGTAGAGAGCTCTACCTTTCCAAACTACTTTGTCTTTGTTATGTTTGTCATTGACAAAAAAATCAGTCGGGAGGTTGTCACGTAAGTCCAGAATAGACAAAAAGTACTCACGTTTTTTTAAATAAAAATGGTATTTCATGGCCTATTAATCGAATCAGGCAAATCACGAACCACCTTCAATCTGGACTCATGGGAGAACGAAATTTGTTCATGAGAAAAACCTTAATCTTGACATATAAAAAATTGTCCCAAATTGCAAACAAAGCCGGTTTTGAAGCGGCGCGAGTCCTAATTGAGCACGTGACGGAATTTTTCGATCTTCAGTTACCCCATAGTTCTTCGCGTGCGAGGCTGAGAGTTCAGTGTGACGTCACACGCATGCGCACATTGTCGCAGTTATAACACAGTTCTTTCTTTTTTTTCGTGCGTGTCCTTGTTGGTTTACAATGAACCAAATGAATCAGGTTAGAATTTTTGGTTGTTTGGTTTTGATTTCTGCATTTAAGATACTCATCAAGTGCTTTTTCTGTTTCAGCCGTATTTTGACATCGGGAGAGAAGTACAAAATAGTCTGTGAGTACGGAACAACTGCTTGGCCGTTTAGATTTTGTTACGAATTCTTACAGGAAGTTACGTGTGTCTATATGGATTCCTCTTCACTCACTCATAAATCCCTTCCTTTTAGCTACGTTGGAAACTTGGACAGAAAATGTACAGAGAGATTAATAACAGAAATATTCAGCCAAGTTGCTCCTGTCGTCAGATGCAAGATTATAACTTCGGTAAGTGCGTATGAGCTCAGCTGAGTCAGTTTTACGATCAGACTGTAAAATATATTTTTAGAGTTGCGATACCCGGTTCCAAAATAAAAATTAGTTGCTGTGAAACAATAACCGGTAATTTGAGAGCTAACTCTCTCTCTTAAGTTTTCGAACTAAACATATCTGTAAGAAACTGCATTAATTACAAAATTTTCTTTTGGTTAATGTTTTCTTTTTGTGATCGGTGCACTTATTTTAATTTCATTGGTTGTATCTCGCTTCTGCTTCAAAGACAGGAGCTTTCAGCTTTTTCTTGTAACGAGATGTAATAGCTCAATCGACTTGGACACAACAGCTGGATCATTTATCAGTTTTGATCCGACTTGTGGCACAACAAGGTTTTTTACTTCAAATAATATATTATTTGGTTGGTCAGTGTTTGCATTTTCATGAAAACAATAGGTCGAGACTCCAGTGTTCCAAAAATGTTCACTAGTTAATTTTGCTTTGTTCACTCAATTTCAGAGCATTTTTCATTGCATGCCAGATCTAGAAATCTTTATTGCTAAAACACGACAATGCCAGCGGGAATTCTAATTGCGAATTTGTCATGTATCGCACACAAGTGTGGAAGTTTTAAACTGTCGGTGTGGACTGTTTTATAGACTGGGTCTCGGGCCAAGTTCATTAGATTTGTTCTGTCACTGGTGTTTCGTGGGTGAGTTACAACTATTTAAAACTTTAAAGTTGTGTTTATTCTGCCCAAAAATCTGTGTCACAATATCTGTGCACCCAATAATGTCTTTCCTGTGTTAATGCAATTCGCAATTATTCGGTTTAGGAAGGAAGCCATCTTGATGCTTTTCAAGTTTTGCTCTCAAACGTTGTGTATTTCAATCTTGTATTCTTTGATGGATAGCTGAGAATGCAGGAGTCTTTTTCCTTTTAATGTTGTTTTGAATGGCACTTACACTCATAAATTATTGACATTGCGTAACAAGTTGATCCCATGTTGGATTTTCTCAGTTGAGTTTTTCAGAAGCCAGAGTTTTAACGCATTTCGTTGAAAAGTATCTTGCTGATTTTGTATTTACAGTTTTTTTTGCTTGTTGGGTGTAGATACACACAAAATATGATGGAAATTATATATAGAAACTACATGATAACACTTTTAGTTTTGACATTTCATGATCTTTTCAGAATTCAATATAACTTAAAATTAGCAGGGCAGTTCTTTGCTTTTTGTTTATCGTAATTGACAGAGTAGTTATTAGTACTAATCTTTTTTTTATCACAAATTTACATTAACTTTGTGACTTGTCATAATCTTTATTCATAAATATACTACTTAATTTTAAGTGCATCCTAGAGCCTCCAGAATTAAGACATGGTCAATATGTGTGTTGATAAAAAATTAATTTATGTGCAAGCTATTTTCTAAAAGTGAGCACCCTTGAGCAAACCCTATGGATTTGGTGCCACTTGATTTCCAGGTGGGAGGGTATACAGTGCCTTATCAGGTCCCCAACTGCTGGGCATTTTGACACACAAAGTAAAACTTGCTTATGCAGTTGACTCCCAATAATTCAAAACTTCAAGGGAAAAGGAAGAAAGTTTGAATTATTGAGAGTAAAATTATAAAGAAAATAATCTGATGGGAAAACAAAATTACTTTGAGTTAACACGAGGTTCAAGTTACTGCGGGTTTGAATTAACAGGAGACAACTGTAGTACTTATGTGTTTATGATGTCAGAAGTACAAGTTAGTGTTATTTCAATATTTTTGGTTCTATTGAGTGAAGCCATTCTTTCTAGAAAAATAAAAGTGAAAATATATTATACATCACTGATGATGGTTTTTAAACCAAAAACATTCAGAGAATTTTACAAGTTCCAACCCAGGACTTTTAGCCTTATTTTATTTATTATATATCACCAAACCAGAGTTATTTCATTGATGTCAAAAAGCCTGACTCTATTTTATGAACTCTAATAAAACAGTTAGCACATTAGATGGCTAAAAATTACCATGTTTTAGAAACTGTGAAAACTTCTGACTGGAAAAAGTTTTTGAAACATAACCTGTTTGTTAAGGTGACTTACCGGTAATAAATATTAAAAATGCTTGTTTAGACCAATAATAATTGAAATGTACTATCCTTTTATCTGGTTACCTGACCAACCCAAGGGACCACTCATTATAGGGGGCACAAAAAGTATACAGGGGTATAAAATGTTACATCGGACAATGATAATGTTTTCACCAGACCGAAACAGAAGGGAGCTGTGCCCTTTTGTTTTTTTCTAGTGCACTTTTGTGTAATCCGTTGATTTTCCATTGAAAAAAGAATTTTAGTTTGCATTGTTGAAGGGCAAGCTTTGATCAGTGTCCTAACAATTGCAAAATTTGATAATCAAACAAAAATGAATGAGTCTGCAGATATACAGTAAGCAGTGCATCTTCATGTTGGCTGTTTCTATGGTTTCACTCAGAATTTGACAAGCAGTTGTTGAACCTTGTGTTCCCAGTAAAATAATGAACCAACCTTATTTTTTATTCAGACTCTGTAAGTTTTTTGTCAAAAGTTGAACTTTTACCTCTCATTTTGGTGATTTCATTGTTTTTCCTAGAAAAAGCAGCAAGATGTCAAGTCAGTTTTACAAAAACAACTACTAACATTGTTTGGGAAATAAAAATTATTACCAGCCTACCTAATAGCCTATTTTTCCCTGCATAACCTGAATCCACTGACTTTATTAGATTGCTTTTGGTTCTCCAACAAATACATGTAATTAATGTGTGTGTATGGTTGGCTCATTGTGTGCATGGTTGGCTCAGTGTGTGCGTGGTTGGCTCAGTGTGTGCATGGTTGGCTCTGTGTGTGCGTGGTTGGCTCAGTCAGTAAGATCTCTGACATCAATGTGCATGACAAGGTCCCAGACCTGTTCAAACCCCGCCCTTGCTGAGGCTTGAATTACTTCGGGACCTTCTTTCGCCACACTGTCCATGGACAGGGATGTTAAACCATTGGTCCTGTCCAATAATCCTCATCATTGCAATTGAGGGGTGGCCATATTGGGAAATAAATGTGCCTTTTGACAGGACTCACAATGATTATTTTAGTGTTAAAGGTGAAAGGTTTAATGCAAAGTTTGAACTTGTGTTCAGTTTTGTACATTTTCAAACATTTATTTTTTTAGAAAAATTATTAATTTTTGATATTTGAATTTTAACAAATAATTATCTGCAAAAAACTATTCCTTTTTGAGATAAGCAAAATAAATGGGTTTTCTTCACTGGTTCAAGAGTTACAACGAGTAACACCAATCAGCAAAATGGATGAATTGATTGTTGTTTGAGTTTTCATCAACTGGTTCAAGAGTTAGAATGAATAATGGAAATCATTCCTAATCTTCAAGACAAGCAAAATTAATGGTCATTTTGTGGGTTTTCATCAACTGAATCGGAAGTTAAGGTGAATAATACCACTTATTTTTTCCATTCAAGACACACAAAATTAATGGTCATGTTATGGGTTTTTTCAGTTGGTTCAAAAGGACATTCTTAATTCTTGTACATGTATAACATTTTTTCTCTTGACATTGCTGGAAAAATTTATTATTGTTATATTGATTTGTGCCTCAGCATTATCTTTTCCATCTCCATGATGTTTATAGTCAACACTTCATGGTTCATAAATTCCAAGCAGTTACCAAATTTTTATTGTAACAAGCTCCACTTTCCTGCCTATCTTTCATGGGGATTTCTTAAAATCTAGCTGTTCACAAGTATCAAGTAGAAACATTGTTCTGGTAGAATGTTAAAATTTAAAAAGGAAAGACTCTTTGACTAGTGCAGTATTTACATTGTTATTTACTCAAGATATTTTTGGTAGTCATTTATAATGAAGCTCTAAAGATTTCTTGATGTCAGCTGACTCAAGTTAGTTGCAAGACAAATTTCATTGCCTTGTATACAACTGAAGATTTTTTTTAATATTACGAGTTTTGAATGTATCTTCATTTGATGGTTGAATTTATGGTACCATGATAGTTATTCACCTATAAGCCGAGTGATTTTTTCCGAGAATGTTCAAAATATTCAGAATACTTTGCCTGGACTTGGGGGGTCAGCTTATAGCTAAGAGTTTTGCCAAAAATTTTAGTTATCAAATGAATTAGGTTTGGGTTGGCTCAGAACTTTTGATAACTTCTAATACAAAACACAAACAGTAACAAAGCACTACCAGCATCTTTTTCTTTATTTGGTGGCTCCAAAAGGAGCCATTTGTTTAGGAGTCAGGATGCCCGAGTGGTAGCGCTCGTGCCTCCCACCAATGTGACCCGAGTTCGATCCTGGGCTCGTACGTGGGCTGAGATTTGTTGATCTCAATCTGACTCCGAGGGTTTTCCCCGGGTACTCTGGTTTTCCTCCCTCAGCAAAAATCGACTCCCAGCTAATTCCATCTGGCTGTGGTGCTGTGTTCCGAGGTCATACATGGGCCGTATAGTGGCTGCCATTGTGTATGTGTCTGTACCTATGTATGTGTGTGATGAGTGCGCCTTGACATGCTTTTGGTCCAACCTCGTCGAGCTGCGTCCTCATAATTCAGTCTCTGACTGTGAGAAAGGGCGATTAGCAAGCCAGATTATTATTATTATTATTATTAAATGTGAAAGCAAGTTCAATCTTCTCCAGTTCACTGTCAGTCTCGAACTCATTGTCGATCTCATTACCACAGAGCTTGTCTTTTATGTCTTCAGTTGGGTGGGCATGAAACGAGTCGACTGTTCGGTTGCACGTTGTCAAGGCAAGCAGTAACAGATCCAGCTTTTAACACCTGCAGACATGAAAGAAAATAAAATAAAGTTAGCGAGAATTTTGGAAATGTGATTCAAAGTAGTGTCAAAAGACCAGATCAAAACATTCAGTATGATATGTGACAAACATCAGTCATGTGAGATTGCATGCACGTGCAGTGATCAATTGAATTGTTGTAAAGAAGACAAATCTAGAATGAAAACATTGTAACATGTTCTTATCATCCTCGACCGTCCGTCCTTTCTTGATATATATGCTTTTGCAAGAAAAGCACTGCCTGGTCCCTGCACCAATGGCAAACCAACAATTCATCAGTGCTGTACTTTTGGGCAATATCACAGTTATTTTTGACTGCTTCCACTTCTGCGACTATCTTCAGTTTGAATGCTGGCTTATAGCTGAGATCAGCTTGTAGGTGAATAACTATGGTATATTGAATATTCTCAGTCTGGTAAAGTGTATACATTTAGAATTGGATTAAATTATTTTATGGCACAATGTGATGCCACTAGCACAAAAAATGACAATCACCTTTATAAATATAAAACATCTTTTGTGCTCAGAGGGAAGAGCTTGGATATAATCTAACCAGGGCTCGATTTTAAGGAAAATTTCTGATTGTACATGGGGCAACCAAGGGCTTGTCTTGTGGTCGTCCCACACAAGTTGAGGTCGTCCCACACAAAATGAGTCAAACAACCACAATAAGTGTTTTCTAGTCTTTAAATTGCTTATCGCCATCGCGCTTTGGTGCACATTACTTTTGCTGTGCTTTTTAATACTTTCAAGGCACCCAGAAGAACATCCTTTAACGAAATTTTGACTTCTGTCGCCCGAATACTTTTCGCATACAGAGCAGTGCAAAAGCATTGTTTTTTCATCGTAGCACAACCATTCCTTGTACTCAGGATTCAACAGTCATGCACATTGAAACGAACGAGCAGGCCGCTTGCTGGTTTCATACTCCTTCTGCGTTGCCGACTTTTCATCACTGGATTTTCATTTTCCTTGTGTGGCTTTTCTACATTAGCCAAATAATTCCACATACTAACTTGTTGAAGAAATTATACAAAAAAAAGTACAGCAAAGATTGTACAAGTGGATTGATGTAGAAAATGACTGCCTGTAGTCTAGAGTTTGAATGTGATTCAGTGAGTTTCATAGGCAAAGCGGTTGGTTTTTAATAATACTGGGAACTAGGCCAGACCAATTTAATTTTCCATAGCATGGATTTTTTTTGCAAAATTTTAGGGTCCGTCGGAAGAAAACTGAAAATTGTCCGAAACACCAACAGACCAACAATAAAAGTAAATCAAGGCAAAGATATAGCTATGAAGTTTCGACAGATTGTAACAGGTGTCGGCATGATCATTGCGAAGTTTTTGAAATTCAGTTTTTTAGTTCAGACGCTTTAAAAAGCAAACTGAAAAACAATGTCTGTGAAAAGTTTTAAATATTATGTTTTTTCATACATATTGTTTTGTTCATTCAGGCGAATCCAGACAGAAATTAACAAGGACGCAACCTTGTGTCTGTTTTGTCACGTATTTGCATTTATAAAATTGTCTTGCTAAAGAAACAATATTTCAAGTGTGCTGGCCTGATACTGAGAGAACATACTATTTCTGCTGAAAATATTTCTCCTATTAAATACTTGTGTCAAGAGAATGGTTTTAGTTGTCCAAAGGACGACCAAACCATATTGCTTGGTCGTCCCACACAGATTCCAGTCATTTGAGACGACCAGATGACCGTAAAAATCGAGCGCTGCTAACACACAGTCTTCCTTTTCTTTAAGGCATCAAGTGATCCATATTGTTTCGTGGAATTTGAAAGACGGGAGTTAGCGGATAAAGCAATGTCTATGATGAATGGAAGAAAAGTTCTGGGGAAGGTAAGTCAAACCAGGATTCCTGTTTTATTACCAGTATTCTTTTAGTTGTTGCTATGTATAATTTTCACTTATCATATGAAAGCACAGTCATATTTTAAAACTGTACTGTCCTTGAATTGGTACCACTGAGCCAGCTTCTGTCAGCTTAACATGAGACAACCTACAGTGTAAAAGATGACAGAGAAATGGGTTGGATTCTGAAAGTTAAGCTAAACCCTCAGTCTAAAAAAAATGACAGGGGGGGGGGGGTTAAGGTGTGAAAATTGAGCTAAAATAATTCTAAATCAGTGCAATGTTAATTTTCCTAAAATACTCTTAGTTACAATAAGTTTTTTGTTTTGAAAAATTGGAATTTTATTGAAAATCCATTTAATAATGTCCTTTTTTGTAGCATCTTTAGTTTTAAAATATTTTATTCAGAACATTTTTCAAAGTAAAATAACAGCCACTGTTTTCCTTAGAAACATCAAAATGGTGTCCAAATCATACACTGTGAAAAATACCAAACTGCAAGAAAATGACACCCTAAAAACATGCCATACATACCCACCCCAGTCTTTTTTTTTCATGGAGATCTCCCTGGGTCACTTGTGGTAATAAACACACCTTGAAATCAAATGATACAAAGCTTAGGTTAAGAGGTGTCAGTTTTTTTATATATTATTTTTTGTTAAAATCATCCTTATAATTAAAGTACTTAAATAATAGCATTGGGTAAATAATTTAAAATAATTGTGTATATGAACATTAATTTTATACACAATTCAGGCTGAATTTGCTAAAGTTCATATTTTGAATAAACATACATAAGATTCAAAATTAGTTAAATCACCAAATTGTAGTTTATAAGATATTGTAAGGGGAACTATATATCGCAGAAGAAGTATTGTTTGTTTTAAAAAGAAAATTCCTTTGTTGTTGGTTTGACTGATTAATTGGCACTATCCCATAGGTAGTTGAAACAGGTACCAGAAACTCAGTGAGAGTCTTGTACTTTGGGTGCTCTTGCCATAATTATAATAAATTATTATGTTTTAAGTGGCTACTTGTAGGCCCTGCATCCCATTTTACAGATTCTTAAGTAGTTGTTAATTCTGTTATTTGGAGTAACGTGCCTTTGAATGAGAAAATCTTGGCAACTTTTGCCCTGTTAGTTTTATTTTTTAAGTAATCAGGTGTTCTATAAGACATCTGAACTTATCTGAAATTTAGAATGCACTGGTGATAACTCAAACTGTCTTGTGTCTTTACAAAGATTATAAATAAGAAATCACAGATGCCCACAGACCTAGATACTCTTGTGTTTTTTTTTATTTCCATGTTTTGGAAACAATGTTTAGAGGTAGAGAATGCTGTAATTTGAGTCATTGTGATGCACAGTGTGTTAACAAGGAAAATAATTTGTGTGGATTGCTATCAATCAATGGTAGTATTTGTTTTTATTGTTGGGTGATGTTAGATTTGCCAGTTGTGATTTGCTTTTAATCCTTGGACCATCATTCATTAGTTGGCAACCTTATAATGTATTTTGTCACAGCCAGTCTATTCAGCTGTATTGTCAATAGTTTTTGACAGACAACCAATCAGCCGTCTCACCTGGGTAACAGAGGGTTTCTTGAGATTTGTTTGTCCTGTAAAGCCAGTGACAAGAGATGTCAAATGAAACATTACCCTGTGTTGGGTGTGCCAGGCCCTAAATTTTAAATGACCTGTACAATGATAGGAAATTTGTGTGTTGATATATGTTCATTCACCTTGACCTTAAAATCAAAACAACCTTCAAGGGCATTTTTCAAACAGACCAGGAAACTTGTTTGCAACCAATTTTTTGTGGAATTTGTAAACACTCCTTTTGTTGGGTTATAGTGTTGTACCCAGCTTAGGACCAAGGAATCTTCTCTGCATAAATTACTTTTAACACCTGTCAGTTCTTCATGGCAGTAGGCACCTGGCCTGAAGCTGTTAGAAGCTTGAGTACTGAATTATAAATGACTTCACTCTTTCAAGTTGAACTCTGTTCCCCTCAACCTGTTAGTTCACTCTGGGCTCAGTTGGTTTGTGCTTCATTTCTTTGCAGCCTATTAAGGTCAACTGGGCCACATCAAATACCGGCATGAGGAAGGACACAAGTAGTAAGTAAACACAATATTCTTACAGCCAATTAATCCCAGACTTGATCCTGTTGCAAGTGTTGAAATGATTCAAGTGATTTTAATTTGTATTCAGAGCTTTGAAATTCAACAGATTTTATTTAATAACTTTGATACTCTTTTGTGTGGAAACACTGGCATGGTCTCTTTGGCAGAGTTTATACTTTGATTTACAAGAAATATCTAAACTGCTTCCTTCTCTGAACATTATGTACACTTCTCTGGGTTTTCTCCATAAAATGTTCAAGACACTTCAAAAGATTCACTTGAGATGTTGAAATTTAAAAATCTTATTTATGTACATTGTATAAACCAAATTTCATTTTCAAACATTTCTTTCCTGTCATGTGTTTCCACTGTCAGATATTGTGCTGTAGGAATCTATATTTTAGAAGTATTTTTGCAGTAATTTTTAGATTCCAGATGATGCTGCCATTCCTTTGATTCTTGTTTATTTGTGTAATGTAAATTGTTGGTTGGTGGGACTGTCTGGGATCATTTACTCACTTAGGTTTGGTTTCAATTACAATTAAAATTAAGTGGGTTTGGAATCAACAAATTAATCTAACTTGTGCAAACACTTATAAAACAGGATTGGCTATAACTACAGTATAAGGAAGCTATTTAAGCAGTGGCTAAATAAGAAAGAAAAACAGACCATTTTTGCCTTTTTTTTCACAAAGTAATTATGTGAGACAGTACAGTTTGGTGGTTACTGATTATAGTTGATTTGCCTTTGTAATGAATTAAGAAAACTTTACACCCTTTTGTGGGAATGCTTTGATAAATATACGAAGTGTGATTATTTCAAACTTGAAATTTGTTTAAGTTTTTTGTTGGAACATCAAAAGGTTCATGATTTTGATACTAGTTTGTTTTGTAGCACATACACCCAGAGAGAAGTTTCAGAATCAGCTTTATTTGTTTTGTCTTTTGATAATTCAGTGAAGTTGCACACAGAAGTTCCAGCACCATTTTTTGTGTTATTTTATGAACTGTGGAGTGCTGAACCCCTAAAGCCATTTAAGCATTAAAATCAGAGTGGGTTACTTTCAATAATATTATGTTGTTTGACTTATTTCCATACTAATTAAGTTACCCAAACATAGTTTCTCTTTATTACCTAAGAACACAACTCTGATAAAATTGGTTCTTCCACCCTGAAAAACATATAACATCCCTTGATATTTTTAAAACTACAATTTCAAAATTTTGGAATTCAAAATTACCAAAAGAAATGGCATAGCATGGGCTTAAATTTGAAATGATGAACTTGGCTAAAGGGAAGCCTGGTAGATGATAACCCTTGAGCAAATTCTAATGATCAAATAGGTGACTTAATTCCTGCTGTTCCTTGTCAAGAAGTCCATTAAAATGGTCCAAATATGTAGACCACTGACAGCTAAGTGCTATCAAATCCCCTATATATGCCCAGCCTCCCCCCTCAGGCTATACAAAGGGATAACTTTTAACTGTCATTTCTCCAACTGCAGATCATTACCACATCTTTGTTGGCGATTTGGACCTGGATATTGACACACTAACACTTAAGAAATCTTTTGTTCCATTTGGCCAAGTTTCGTAAGTACTGCAGTTATTATTTTTAAAATGTACTGCTCAGTTTGTAAATCATACAATATTTACATTGCATATTAGTTTACACTATACTGCCAGAAAGTAGAAGTTTATATCTACTATGTTTTGAGTTGAGCTGAACATTCTGAAGAAATCGGCTTGCAAGTAATGAAAGGGATGAGAGCTTAATTAAGACTCAAACTGATTCTGTCTGCATATTAAATGCTTTAGCTTATTCTTTTTTAATTAAGTTTGATTGAAAGTTAAACTTCTTATAAAATGGAGGACATTAGAGTATTTGTTGGTTAAATTTTACAGTAACTACTCCCTAAGATATTCCACTTTTCATAAGTTTTGGGAGAATTTAACTTTTCATACAAAGTCACTGATATAGTCCACCGTACCAAAAAAGATGGCGGTTGTACATTTGACCACAATGCCTTGCGAAGCTAATGCAGCATATAGGTGCTCATGGAGGGCCATTATTTTAAGAACTTGTCCATGCATTAACAACATTGTATATGCAAGGTTTGAAGTTTCTGATCCTTTCTGTACGTTTTTATTCATGAGCATGTTAAGGTTTTTTGTGTGCTGGGAGTTATGGGTAAATGTACCAGTCGCCATCTTTTTTGTTACAGTTGATTATTTTTGCACATTCTTCAATTGTACTCTAAAATAGGCTGAAATTACACTCAGCATTTTAAAATTCATTTTAATCAGTAAATGTCATTTTATTCCAATCTCATAACTTCAGAATTGCTCCCTGAAACTTGAAATGAAAAAAACATTAATACTACAAGACCAGATAATGTCTTTGAACTTGACATTTGTCACTGTATTTTTTAGTGGTCTGTTTTGGATAGTAAATCACTATCCAAAGCTTCATAAACATATTTTGGCCACTGACCGACTGTACAGTTTTTTTATCTTTGCGTTTTTAGATTTAAAAAAAGCTTCAGCTGTATCCATTTTTTATCCAGAATTGTCAGTGAGAACCAGCCATTAATAAACTGTGTCTAGGGTGTTTAAGAATACTAAGCAAAACTAACAAGATTACTTCCTTTTCTTTGTAAATAAAATACTTTACGCTTAGACTTTATAAGGGTAGCATTATCTTAGTTTGTAGAATTTATCTTACAGAGTTTAAGTCTTTTTGTGAACAACATTTTATAGCATTTATCAACTAGTATTTTATTCTGTGATAAAAAAAGTAGCCTTGACTAACCAATGTAGGTCTGATGTCTAATTTTCTAGTGAGTTTAAAACCAACTTGACATTGGAGTTCATTACTTTACTAAGTACTCACATTGTACAAACTTATTATACAATGTATCTTACCATGTGGGCTAAAATGATTTCAGCTAGACCCACTGATCATGAGCAAAATGGCAGAACCTCCTCATCTGTCTGGTGGTGAGCTTTTCCATTTCTTGTTTTTTTCTTCTATGTTTCACTGGTGGAAAACCTGTTTCAAAAGTTTGGGTGTTTTGATTTCTTACAAATAATTTATACCAGATTATAGATGATTTAATAGTTGTGTGATGACATTCTAATTTGGCAGTTTCTTTGTATCCCAGATTTTTAATTGAATATATCATTCTTGGTTGAATTAAGGTTTCACATGATCCAATGTATAGAATGATCAATATTACTAAATGTAACATAGTTCTGACTCCCGATAACTTGAACGTTCAAGGGAAATTGAGAAAGGTTTGAGTTATCAGGAGTTTGAGTTATCAGAAGATGGAAATAAGTAATCAGAACTTTTGGGAAATAAATCGGTGTTTTGTTTGTAAGCTTTAATACTGATCAAACAGTTTGCAGTTTGGTCAGGTTTATAAATGTGTTTAAAGATATGAGATTATGGTAATAGTAAATTGCCATTTCGCTCTCAGCCTTTCAAATACATTTTGTTCTTGTTTTTAAATTAGTTTTGTTGTAAAGTATCATGCTGATCTGTTTATCTAAATTAGCCTGACAAAATCACAAACTGTTTGAAAAGTAATTAATATAAAGCTAGTAAACAAAACAATCTAGTATTCTTGAGAATCTTTTGACTCATTACACTTTGACAAACATGGTTCAAATTACCAAAGGTAAATTATAAGAAAATGACCTGAAGGGAAAACAAAATTGTGAGGTTTAAGTTATAGAGGGTTTGAGTCATCACAGGTAAATTTACAGTGACTGTATTGAAATGTGTTACAAGCAAAACCAAGATAAATTGATTTTGGTTTGAGTGAGCACAATTTCAAGTTACTGCAGAATGATGTGAGTTACTGGGAGTGAACTGTATTCACACAAGCTCAATTACCTATTTTCATTATGTTTTAATCATTTTTTAGGATTTTTTTCTAGAATTAGATAACCCCTGAATTTCAAAATATAAGGCTTTCTCCTGGAAAGACTTAACAAAGATCCTTGAATTCTGTTCTGAGAAGGGTTCTTTAAACAGATCTGTGAAGCTGAAAAAAGCACTTCTTGATAGTAATTGTAATGTTTGGCCCTGCAGTAAAGAGCTTATTTATTTAAATTTGGAGGGTGGGATTCATAAAATGTAATTTGTCCTTGAAGTGTCTGTGAAAAAAAAGTTCGAGTTTTGTATGAACCCAGTATAAGCTTAATGAAATTCCTTGAAGTTGAATCACTTTCTTTTGGCAGGAAAACATTCTACTCAGACCTTGGGTCAGACTTGATCTTGTTTATAAGAGGGACCATCATATCTTCTGAAAGCCAAACTTTTGTTGGCCTAATTTGAATGACTGCATGTTTTCAGTGAAATATAATATTAATGAAGCCATAATAAAAACAGCACTGTAGGGTCATTCATAAACAACTAGAACAGACACAGGTAAATTTATAATTATGTTTTTATTTTTGGCAATTAAGGCTTTCCAGTGGCCATGGTACATTGTTGCAGTCTGTATGTGTTTTGGAAATCTATTCTTGACTAACTAAGTGGAATGAAAACAACTGCACTCAACCTGGTCAATTAAGTGCAGTGAAAACAGCTACAGTGGTTCAAAGTTGTTTATTGCCCCAGTGATAGTTTGAAAATACAAACAACAGCTGTAGTAATACACTCCATTTTGCCTTCTACTAGCAGCAGATAGTATTCTTGCCTCCTTCTTATCTAGTAAGTCTCTTCTCATTTTTGGATTTTATATTAATTTAATTTTGATTTTGTTACTTATGCTATGGAAAGGATGAAGTCATGAAAGGTTGAAATCATGTGTGTGATTTCAAAATTGATTGAGCATGCTGCGTGTGTTCAACTTGAAGTCATAAGTATGATTTCAGGTCAAAATTGTGCAACACAAAGTTCAGTTACCAATTAATTATATCCATTTTGAAATCAAACTGCAAAATTTTATTCTGCATAATTCATTTACTTTGTAATTTGCAGCAAAGACATGTCAAAAGTTTTCATTATGTCACAAATTTGTTGTGTATCCCTGTTTTGCTTCATTTTGATAGGCTGTTTCAGCCTTTTCTGCTTTATGATTGGCTGTCCAAAACAGCACAATTACAGACTACAAACAGTGTGATTAATAATCATGGTAATTGAATTAAGTGGAGTGCAATTTGGTCTGTAATCACTGCCATTGGGAACCAATCAGATTGCAGGAATCACCAGTGATTTCAAAATGGTTGTAATTGTTATAATCAAAATGGGTGATGTGCTGTCAGCATTTCTATGATGTTTTTTTATAATTCACGTTTTTTAGGATTTATAGCAGAATGGGAAGAAGTACCCCTTTTACCATTTGAATGTTATGCTGTGTCAGCAGTTTCCTTCAGCCTTTTCTCCCCTGTTTGGAGCTGATTTATTCTAATTGTAACTATGTGTTCCTTGAAACAGATGATTGTGCACTTTTTACGTCACGCACAGGCGATGTATGCCATTTCCTTGCTTGTTTTTCTTCTTTAATTTATATTTGTAGAGTTAGTGATATCTAGGGTGTTTATGTTGTGAAATGAGTTAAAAAGTTAAGAGTAAAGGTGAAATTAGGCAGTGATATCTAGTTTGTAGTGTCTGTGAAATACTTATCTGAAATAAGTTCAACATAATTTGATTCTCCAGACTTCATGTTGGCTATATCAGGTTTTCTTTTTTTGTGTTACAGATTAAATAGCCCATTTCCAATTTACACCTCACTTCATACAAGCAATAACTTGATGTCAAGGATCAGTACAATAAAGTACAGCAAATGTATAAAAAGTCTGTACCAACCCTTGACCTCAGTTATTGTTCATGGGAACTAAAGCCTAAATCAAAAATGGGGTAATGATCTGTGGGACAAAATTTTACATTCAAGTAGTTAGATGTTTAGAACAAAGACTTGGCTAAGGGTCTGTCAGAACAATATTCATTTTAATCCCTCATGACTTAAATTAAGTAAGAGCATAATTTGAAGGTGGCCTATTTCTGTTAAGATTTAAACAGGAACTGATGTTGTTTTGCAATCTCTAACTTCTTGATATACTTTTGTTCTTGTTTGTAATGAAGTACATGGCCATGTAACTTTGATTGATTTATGTATTGACTTTTTTAGATTTGGTTTACTTTAATCAAGGGTCAAAATTTATTTTAAATTTATTATTTTTAGAAACCCTGCTTTATTTTCATTTTTCTACCTTTCGATTGTCAGCAGACCTTTTCTTACAAATGACAAATTATTCTTTCACAGTGATGCCAGAGTGGTAAAAGATCCATTGTCAGGAAAATCAAGGGGTTATGGATTTGTCTCTTTTGTTATAAAAGAAGTAAGTACCTCAGTCTACATCATTCTGCTTTTTTCCCTCTAAACTCTGTTGCAAAATTAACATTTTCTTTGTCAGTTAGATTTGAATAATAACTAAAAAATTGAAAAATAAATTCTAAAAGTTCAAATAAGAAAATTGTTCAGATTCTGGATTAGAAGTGTTTTGGCTATTAACTTTACCAATTGAAAAGTTTCAATTATACCATTTTTTATCCTGTAACAGTTGTTTTTTTAACATAGACAAATGTTTCTATTTCTTTCAACTTTTAAAGGCCCAAATGGAATGCACAGCATCCTTTACACTTTGTGACTGTTCTGTTTTTATTAAATCAATAAAAATTAAAACAAAAAGCAACAATTACTGAAAATAAAGAATGCTGTAATGTGTGTGTGTCAAAAGGTGTTATGGCCATATGGATTGTAGCTCTTGCATCTCCAGTGCTCTACAATTTCTGGAATGTTTGTATCACAGTCTACAGACATGTGCAGCCATTTTATAAGGTTTTAAAAAATAGTTGTTAAAATGAATGTCTTTCCTTTGATGAAACTACTTAATTATTTAATAACTAACTAATAATAGTTTATTTATACTTGGTTCTTTTTAACAGGAAGCTGAGAAAGCTATAGCAGATATGTCAGGTATGTTGAACTTGTCAAGTTGGAAAGAACAAGATTTTAAAATGTGTGTCATTTAATGAGGAAAACAATAAACAAGGTCAGGAGTCCATGAGAGTTGACAAGAGTTGTTTAACAAACATTTGAAACTCTCATCAATTTTCATTGAAATTTTCAAAGTTGATGAGAATGCTCAAGATTCAGTGAGAGTTGCATGACAGTTTGTAATCAGTCAAGAGTGAGGGTTTGAACTCCCTTCAACTCTCATCGACTTTTGTGCTCATGCAACCCCAGCTTTGGAGGTCACCCATTTTTTTTCACCATTTTTAGAAGTGTACAAACCATGCACTTGGGGGGGAGGGGTATGCTTTTTGAAACAAATACAAACAGTAACGATACACTCTTTTTTAATTTTTTTTCCCTTCAAATGGTATGATTTATTTACTTTTTAAATGGTAATGATACACTCCTGGCAGCATGAATGCAATTCAATGAGCCTGGCTTTTATATCAGCATCCAGAGAACTGAATTTGTGCTTAAGTAAGTAGTATAGTGGATGCTTAATGAAGGACTTGTCATCAGTGGAATCAGAAAGGCCACATTCTTGTTCCTGCCACTTTTTATGCCTTGTTAGTAAGCAAAGGAATCAATAGGACAACGAGGCTAATGTCACCTAATCAACTGTAGCAGATGTCATGTGTCACTTTTTTAACTGGCCTTGGTGGTGACGTTCGTGTCAGTGGATTTAGAATTATCCATAATTATTGGTAGATTTTGGAATCACAAAGCCTGTTTTGAATTCCGGAATTCACTGCTGGGTTTCCTTGTCTTTCAGGTGTGCTGTTAGGGACACGGGCAATTCGCACAGGATGGGCTGCAAGAAAACCATCTGCTCCACAAGGATTAGGTGAATACATAAGAAGAAGACAGTCTTCG
The DNA here is from genome assembly GCA_025434825.1 of Bergia sp. 'catenularis'. Classification (NCBI taxonomy): domain Eukaryota; kingdom Metazoa; phylum Cnidaria; class Anthozoa; order Zoantharia; family Parazoanthidae; genus Bergia; species Bergia sp. 'catenularis'. The sequence continues at coordinate 6,192 of JANRMR010053326.1, read as the reverse complement.
GTGTCACCTATTATTATTTGAAAAAATACATTATTAAGTGCTTTTTAACTGTTTCACTTGCTTTACTTTACGTAAATTTAATTACAACCAGTGCTCATAAAATACTAAAGGAACTAGAAAAATGAGAGAGTCGGATTTAATTATATAAGAATTAATAGAAATAAATAACATGTCCAGAGTTTGACATTAATACTGGCACTATGGCCCCAAGGCACTTTTTAACCCTTTGGGCCTGTATGGGCCAGTGACTTTTAAAACTTTTTTAAAGTCATTTTGTGAACTCTGTTACTGAGAAAATACCTGGTCAATTTTTGATGAAGGAGATGAAAAAACTCGGTCAACATTAGGGGAATCATAACCCAGACAGTGTCAGCTTATGGCACCCATGAAATATACAAGGATGAGACTGCACAGATCACTATTAGCTTAATTGACTTTTGTCCTAGCCAAATTTCCCATCCTGGGTCAGTGTACTTTCGTGCTGGGCCAGTAAGTTTTGGATTTTATCCCAGTGACCTAAAATGCTTAATGTTGAGCCTAGAAATCCATGCACTGTGTTGATCATGTGGGAATTTGCCAGGTACTTTACAGATTTCTAGGTCATGGATTTTCTAATTAAAAGCAAAGTTATGAAAAGCTACATGTACATTTGATTGAAAGTCATGGATTTACATTATTTAAAGTTATGTCCTATAAATAGTCCTCAATAGTCCTTGAACTTGGAAAAATTAATTCCAGGCCTGGAAAGTCCTTGAAAATCAGTTGAGGTCCTTGAAAACCCTTGAATTGGTTCCCATAATTTTGTTTTGAAATATAGGAAAGGTGTTCAAAAACAAAATATCAGCTTGAATTTTGCCAAAAGGAAATTTTTGCAACAAAACTTAATTACCATTGAAGGTCCTGGAATCTGCTTGGAAGCCCTTGAAATTCATGTTGAGTTAACGTTGAGAAACTTTCTTTTTAGCTTTGAGTTGGGTTTGTGACTGATGCTTTGTTTTAATTTGATATGCGGTTGTTTTCAGCAAAACCACTAGACAAGAAAGAGGTGTACAACCAGGCTTCTATTTCAAACACTACAGTGTACGTCGGCATGTTGCCTGTAAACATAACAGGTGTGTAATGCTCCCTTTCATTCTTGCATTTCTTACCAATGAACAGGGCTTATGTTCTGTGTGTCTTACTATAATCATCAACTTTGGTGTGACTGCATGGCCAAGAAAACCTTAAGATTTGTGTTTGGTGTGATTTCTAAATACCTCTTGAAAAATCCGTGAAAATCTTCTGGAAAATCCTGGACTTTACTAAACTGTGAAGGTGTAAATGTACAAACTCAATAATGAAATTCTGTTGGAAATTAAAAGAGTAAAACATGATTCAAACATATTACTTAAAAATATAGTTTTGTTTTTTGTGCCTGCAACTTATTGTTTTTAAAATGGCTCTTAGAATCTCTCAAGCCCTCCCAAGTTTTTGACAAAACCAAATTTTTCATCCATTTTTGTGTGCCATAGTTACAGTTGATAGTTCCAGTAGTTGTGGCACTTGGGCACCTGGGTGTTCAAAGGAGCCCAAAGAATGCTTATTAAAAGTTTATGGCTGAAATTTTGATTGCACATTTGCCTCTTTGAATTATTTTGTTGACACTTTGTTTTTGGTCTCAAACTTTGTTTCCATGCTAAGATTTTTTCTGTATCTTGTGCTCCCTCAACTTGATGGAGTAATAATCAGTTTGGGAAAATGTAGTTAATTGCATTCATCGATCAGAGTGGAACACAAACTAAGTTGTTTTCTTGTCTTGCAGAGAACATTCTTCGAGAGTATTATTCAAAGTATGGAACAATTTATGACATAAAGGTCTTCAATGATAAGGGATATGCTTTTGTAAAGTAAGTCAGTGTCTTTTTTTAGATGTGCTAGCGTTCATTGTGAAATGTCGTAGGTCCAGAATGATTTGAGTTGAATGCTGGTACTTGTGAAACAAGAGTCTGCAAACATTTTATATTTTATTCTCATGAAGGTGAAATCAGTAGCTGATAATTCAGGCCATTGTCATACTGTTAGAAATATTTAAAATCAATTACTGGTATATACAAAACAGTAATTGTTTAATTTCAGCTGATTCCTAGATTAGATTATTAAAATTGCATATGTGTTATTGAATTGGCTTGTTGTAAAGACCTTTTTACTTGTCCCTTTTACCACAATGCGTTGCGTGGTGCCATTTTTTTTTGCTGTAGTGAGTTGATCAACCACTTCAAATTATCAAAGATCTCTTGGACTGTTTAAAGAAACATCATTGCGGACTTTTTGGAGTGAAAGGGTTTTAACTGGAATCGATTTTATGTTAGTAGACTAAACAAGTCGGACAAGATAACTTTGGGGTAGTAAACTAACTTTTCTGGAAGAACATGAACTGTTGTAGTTATGATTATAGTTATGATCCATAAAGAACTTAGAAATGTCTGTGTGTGCTGATTGTTGGCACTTTTTATTGTTTGACAAATTTTTCACACTTGTCTGTCTTTTCAGATTTCAGGATCACGAACAAGCAACAAATGCTATAGTGGGCACGCACAGTCAAATTAGAATTGGTGAAAATTTTGTTAAAGTAAGTTTACAGCTTCACATGTCCAGTGGTTTTCAAAAGTATTTATCATGTGTTTAAGCTTCTCGTTATGTTGGTGTTCAGTAATAAGTTTAGTTCCTGGTTTGGCTTAACACTGGCTGTTTATTCGAAGGAAATGAAACTGCAACGTGCAATCAAATATATTTTTGTGCTAGAAAATAATGTGTAACTGAACTCCAAGACTACATATTATTTAGTTTTTTCTAGTTAATTATATTCCCAGGTGCTCTATAAGAAATTGTCGTCATATTTTGAAACGGCAAACTGATCTACCTTGCGATTTGTATGTTATTCAAAAACTTTAGGTTAATTCTTTGATGGAAAGTGCTGGTAAGCAGCGAAACATTGGTGGTTTTATCTCAAAAACTTCGACATTGGCAAACTTTTTAACAACAAAAATTACAGATAAATGTAATTTCACCATACACTCTCTCAAACATTTCTGTTTTTGAAAATTTTAATAATGTCGCAGTTCTTTGCTCTTTCATACAGATTTTAGATTAACTTGAAAGATTGATAAAGGACTATATGGTTTTGTATTATCGGTTTTGTAGTGAAAGGACTCCAAAGCTTCAGTGTTTGATATTTGCTGGTTTATTTGTTCAAACTAAATCAGATGATTTTGGTATTTAACCTGCAGTGTTCATGGGGAAGAGAAAGTACTGTTGAAATGCAACAAACCAGTATGTGGCAACAGGTACGTTACAACACATGCGCATTCGTTGTTACGTCCTTTGGACTAAAAAAATGTGTATTTATATTTATTAACATGTTTTAATTCATAATAAATTTTGAGAAAATCAAGTTCAAAGTATTAGTGCTTTTAGCCGAGTCCAGATATCATAATTTTTGATTGTGTCACAAAAATACGATCCCACATGGGTTGCAAGCGTTGGGATTTGAAGTATAAATACGGTCGATGCCTTTGTTTATGCGTGGCTTCCCTTCGCTGAAGGATAAGCGCATTTAAATCTATTCCAATAGCCGAAAGGTTATTCACGAAGGGTCGCCATGTGTTGACATGACCTCTGAAGGGCAGTCTCCTCTATTTTTATTAGTTTGTGCTTGAAATGCAGGGTGAAACCCTGAGAAAAAGTTAACCCGAGACGGCCGTACACAAACAGGACGGTATTGTGGACGAGAACAGCATAAGACACTTAGAATTAACTCGACTGCAAAATGTGAAAATGTACAAAACCAGTGAAAATGAGCGTGAAAAAGGAAATATCTTTGTTTTCAAAAAAGTAATAATGCAAATAAACTAAAGGCTTTTTTTTTAGATTCAGCAACTGTTATTGTGATAGTTTCCGTCCAGGGTCACTTGTACTAACATAGCGCAAAACGAATTGAATTAAACGACTATTGAGTTTGTTCATCTTGAAGCTGGATTGCCCACGTTTCAAGTCACACTCATCTTCATAATCTTTTAGTAAGCAGCTTGAGTTCGTACCATACTTTAACTATTTTCAACACCTTTTTGCAGCAGCAGCAGCAATATTACCAACAGTATTATCAGTATTATCAGCAACAGGCCCAGCCACAGGCCGCCCAACAGTATGCAATGTATAACACCACGTACCAGCCACATACACAAGGGGTCTACTACCCACAACAACAGCAGCAATACGGGTGAGTACCGGTTGGTTATCATCTAATAATAGT
>JANRMR010052882.1:1519-14355 GCA_025434825.1 Bergia sp. 'catenularis' | reverse complement strand
CGGTCAAATTATTTCAGTTCGACTTTCTGATTGCTAGATTGTATTTGGAACATTAAAAGGATTTCAACATAACTTTTTTCAATAATTATCTGCATCGTACCTGGTATTTTATCTATGTTAATGTAATAAACAGAACATTACATGGTCGCTTGGAGATACGAATTTTATCTTCTCGTGTTGAAAACACTCAACACTCTAAGATAAAATTCGTATCTCCGCGCGTCCATGTAATATCCTCTATGTATCCAATGGAAATGCCACAACCAATTGAAACACAACAGAATAATGGCCTGTACAATTTAAACAATTCAGTTAATCTTAAGTTTAATATGGCATTTTCCGCAACAAGACAACTATGAATTCGCATTTCTACTGTCAACAATCTCCTCAAGCTCAACAGCTACCTAGTTTGACTTTTGTCTTTATTTTCTTATTTTAAATTGTGATTTTTAAAACAAACTGGTAATATGACTTTGTGTCGACCATTTGTCTGTAATCATTGTGGTGTTAAACAAATCAGACTCGCGCTACGCGCTCGACCACTTTTGTGTAATCAATCGAGTGATATAATACAGACTGAACTGGACTCCACTCAGTCCTATTACCATTACTAATAACAGTGGTGGTAATAATACTGATGATAAATAATATAATAATGACAATAATAAATACATAATAATAAGTATACGGTAATAATTTTATGATAACACAAGAACATTCGCTCAGACCAATAACTTCACCGGCTTGATTGGTTCACAAAATTCTCTTTGAATTTGTTGCAATTGCTCGCTAAACTTTAAAGGGTGCTCACTTGCTCAAAATCATATACTACTCAAATGCTCGTGGTCGAAACATAAGGTTGTGTCTAATGCTCACAAATGTATTTGATTGTAGCAACATGGGGATCATTGGAGCCTTCTGGGCAACAACTCACCCACCCCTCCCCTAAACCTAAACCTAACCACAACCCTGACCCTAAACCTAACCTAAGGGAGGGGTAAGTGGGAAGCTGACGAGAAATCTTCATTGATAATAACACAGTACCTTTGATATTTCTCCCACATAAATGGGTTCTGTACTCGCTCTATTGCAACAATGGAGGCTTTGCCAGTTAGAGAAACTGTTTTACGGAACAATTTCTCGACCTCTTTGAACTCCACATGGTTCGGTGGCAGTTTGAACCGTTTGTAATCACATCTCGGCGGCATTGCAACCCACGACGCTGGTAAATTGCTTTCTTTTCCTTGCTTTTTTGTCTTTCTTCTGGCTTCCCTAATACGGGAATATACAGTATTATTAAAATACATTTATGATACCAGGACGTTCATAAATAATGTCCTGTCTAAAAAATATCTCTTTTTCAAGTATATGTAAAGGTAGTGGATAATTAATAGAACATTATTTGTTGCGTGGATGTAGCCAGCAATCCAGTGTCGACTCGGTGCAACGAGATTTTTATAATGCTCTGACGTTCATCCTTACGGCAAATCTCGTTGCGATTACCTTGTGGTATCGGAAAAAAGAACACAAAGTTACTACTAAGTTCCTAAAGCCAGTCCATTCCGTTGGGGAGATGGACAGGGACAAAGAACGGAGAAAAACTGAAAAGACTTTCAAAAGAGACCCCGTCAGGCTTTGTGCGTAGAATGGGTTGAACTGATGTAAGACGTATTTAAAGGCATTGTCCAGTAGTTCAAAAGCTAATAATTCTGCACTCAAAACGCAAATAAACAAAGAGATCGTTGCTCGTTTTCCAATGAAGTTCACTTCAACTTTGGCATACGCGAAAGGATAGATCCGGCTGACGGATCGGTAAAAAAGTACAGCCATCCAGGAAAAGCTTAGGTACCCCAGACCACTGACACAATAGAAGAATTGACAGAAGTTTGTTTCAAGAGACACAGTGACAGTCCCTCAACTACCGGCTTACGCAAGACTGCTCTCCCCACACTTGACAGAGAAGAAAAAGAACCGAGTTCAAGTACTGGCAGTGCCAGAGAAAACTGGTTTCATATTCTACAAGAGGGTAATAGGCCGAAACTCACCATACCGAAAAAGTTGGCGTCACGCAATGTATTGTGGTAAAAGGGACAATAATGGCTCCCTTTGAGGCAGATTTGCAGCAGTACGCAAAACAATTGCCTACCTACAAGTGCTATGTTGCCTACTGCTGCCACAAAAGCTTGAAACACAGGTCACTGATGTTATATTCTTTTCCGAATGTCGAGGTAGACCAGCCGCCATGTTTGTTTACGTTATTTGCATGTTTTGTCCCTTTTACCACAATGCATTGCGTGGCGCCATCTTTTTTGGTATAGCGAATTGACACAGAACAAAGAAAATATACCGAGTTTTGGTATCTAATAAAACCTGCAATTCAATTATAACATATTTTTGTCCTCAAATTGAAACACAGAAAAGTCAAAGGTAAAAAAATGTATGTTGCTAATGAACAAAGATATAAACAAAGAAATGAAAAATGTACAAATGGAAATCGGCTTTGAGTTGACAGAGCTAAAAACAAGGAAATGAAAAGAAAAACAACGTAAATAACTGTTGAGTTGGGAGTTTCTAAGTGTTCGGTTCTCCTATCTAATATCTATAGAAAAAAGGTTAATCACCACTTACAACCAAGCTCTAAGAAAACTTTAATTCACTCAAGCTCAGATAAGCCGTTTTTGCCTGCGAAAAAAAGGTCCTCCAATTCACTACGCTAGCAGATTTAACCACTTTGGACTTCCAAATCAGATGGTAACAAACAGAACACCTAAGCAAGATGAACCTGCATCTAAAACCTACAATTCACTGACTCGGCTTAAATATGCCTCTTCTTATACAATCCCGATTCTTCAGGCATTTGGACAAACATCTTAATTGGCACTGATTTCGAAACTGGGTTCACAAATCCAAGATTTCTGCGTCTTTTAGTCAAAGAGCGTATGCCCTAAAAGTTTAACCAAGCTTCCTTCTTTCTTCTTTTTTTCAAACACCGGTAGGTTTAAATGCTGTACAAACATGTAAAATAATTGCTTCTGAGCGATATCGATATCTCTAAAAAGTGAATGGGCCCACACGGAGAAAGAGAGAAAAACCCTCATCCCGGCGGGATTCAAAACTATGACCTCTGGAACGGATCACGGGCAAATGCACATTTTTTTTGTAGGCATTCAACACTTCTTGTGTTGATAATGCATTATTCTTGTGCATCAGTTCTTTGAACTTATAACACCTGAATACTCAGGAGCAAGCATAAGCACTCACTTGATCAACTGTTGAACCTCGCTGCGGTTTCTGAACACAGGTCTCCTTCTTACGTTTCTGCTGGTGTTATATCGTGGGTTCAGGTTTACCTGGTACATACCACTGAAGTCTAACTTGTAACTGTGTTCTGCGACCTTGAATGGGTAATCTGAATCTGATTTTTCCTGGAAAAACAACTCAATCTCCTCTTGCAATGTAGCCTACGAAAATCAAGGTGTTTGTTTTCCTTGAGTCAAAGAAAGGTCATATTTCTTTTAGCTATTCATCTTCCCATTAAGTAAATAATTGTGGAGAAAGGAAGAGGAGTGAGGAGTTACGAGTTATTTTTTTTCCTTTAATTCATCGTTATCCTCCATATTTAGTGTGTTTTAAAATGTAAAAACGTATTTTCCATTGACACTTATTTTTAACCACTTTTTATCGTTTTTTTTTTTGACATACACATTAATTCTTTGAACAAACGATAAGAATTTTGCGTCATCAAGGTGGTGTATCTAAATAAATGTAATCTGTTATGTTATTCGCTAGTTATAATAAACCTTTTCCATCTGCCAATGTTTGTGGTACACCAGCCAAAATGGAACCATAATATCGTTTTGTAAGCCCCTCTAAGCAAACGTTGACAATCATCTTTATCTTCACAAATGTGCGAAGTGAACGCTTGTTCAACTTTTATTCAGTATATACACTAATGCGATAAACAACAATCAGCATCCGATCAGCAGTAATTTGGCTCGGCTCTGATCGAAAGAGCGTAGTTTACATTTAAAAAAAAGGAAATTTAATGCAGCAGCAAATTTGAAATACTGGCACTGATAAGAAACTGGGATTTTCTATTTGGCCTAATCTTGGAAATTACTCTAGCTCCGTGTTTCCATACTCGTGTCATGTTGCCACACTGTCGAGTTAGCAATTTATGTTTGCATTCCATTTGTGTAAGTTTTGAGTCAACACTGCTTAAAACTGGAATGCATTTAAAACGCAAAATTAATCTTTCAAAAATAAATCCCTAAATGATAAAACTAAGATTTTAGAACTTACGTTGTCGTCAAGACCATACTCCACGAAAGTGTCGCCACGATCCCAAAACCACACCCACTTTGTTGCTAAGGCAGAATTAGGGAGTTTGACATGGCTTTCTGTTGACAAACGCCTTATTTTTAGGGCATCGTATTTTCTTCGAATCGTCATTCCGTAGTAATATACTTCTAACGTTTCGGACGGCGAGAAATACCTGAAAAAGACGTTCAAGGTTCCTGTTAATTTATACTTTTCGGGTGAGCTATCTTGTAGCAAAAAATAAAGGTTTGAGGGCAAAAATAAGCAAGAGATTGAAACATTCATATCTTAACTTAACTTGACTACGTAAAATATATTTTCCATGATAAATTAGAAAAACTAAGAGAGTTTAAAGTATTTTAACAACTTCCAGTCTATAAAAGGCTGTTGATGAAAAAATAATTCGGATCACCAATGATGCTTTGCGCAAACACTGTTCTTTATTCCAAGTCGTGTTACTATCACGTGCATGACCTTGAAACCGGCTTCTATGATAATTCGTTTGGTTTTTATTTGTTTCTGGGTTGTTGTATGTTTCTTAGTGTTCAATCTTGTTTAATGGCTTCAAAGAGGCAGTGAAGCTCTACTCTGTGAACAAAAGACTCCACTGGCTGTTTGAACGATAGAAATTACAATAACAGACACATTTTTAACAATACACTATTGTTTGTTTGTTTGTTTGTTTGTTTACAGACGGTTTGGTTTAGGGGTACTATTGGGGTTACTTAGATTGCCTTTTTACCCAATGGCATCTTTCGTTCTCAAAATAGAAGGCGACTCCAAAACAGCGCATATTCGGCCATCTCACACATTCGATAAATATCATTCTAATAATTTATTATTCTAAAAATTTTGCCAAGTAAATATCACGAGATATTTAGTAAAAGTTTGACGTAAAGTTTGCTAGGTGTTAGTTCGAGTTGAAAAGTGGATATCGGGGGTATAATTGTACTAGTTTTCTGACATTTACACACCGCTATTATTCCAAGATTTCTTTTAAGAAATCAAAACTTGAAAGTTCAAACTTGACCAGCGGCTGGCCCTAGTTCTTAAAGACTATTTTGTTTATGTCCTACCTTCAGTTCTATTTCTAATCACCCTTTTACTATTAAGCGTTATGAATCTATTAACTGGAGTCCTAATTCGGGTCCACATATATGCACTGGTAAAATGCATTTGTGGATCCGAATAGTCCAAAGTGTAAACAACTGCACGTGAGTTGAAGTAGTATTTATACAGTATCACAATAAGTAAAATGTAATCCGTGTAATATTTGTTTGGGGAGATGTACTGTACTGTGCTGTTGAGGCTACAAACCGGTACCCGAATAGGAATGAAGCAATTGTAAAGTGCACCCACTGAATCTAAGATTACAAGCCTACAAAAGTAAAAACTAGCACCTGTAAAAACACGTTCAAATCCTACTCAAAATGGGTTATCTTTTGAGTTCTTCATTCTAAAACACTAAATAATGCTATTGAATTGTCAACCGTTGGTGGTTTAAATAGTTCTCCAAACACTGATTATTGTGCTGTACTTAAGTTATCCTTATGACGCCATAATGACTGTTAAACATGAAATTGAAAATGCAAGTGGTTTCAAATTTTGTGTTTGTAAACATCTTAGAGCAACCTGAATATAAAAGAAACCACTAAAATCTGCAGTCACAGTCATATCACTGTTTGAAAGCAGCTCAAACGACAGAAAAAATCCGTATGAACAATGTTGCGTCGAAACTGCACTGGTCATGCTGCCATCATAACAACATCCTTCCGCCATCTTAGATTTAATATCGCAGCACTATTACGCAACTCAATGATATTATAGATAATCTTTTTGTCTTTGCCCAGAAGCAGTGGACATGATTATATTTACACATTCAAATTGTAAAATTTAACAAAACGGTAAGAAGCGCCAGATTTTTAAGTTAGGCAAAAACTCAAAACGTGGTTACCATGGCAACATCCCGCCCCAAGGCTTAAACAAATGCGCTTACATACATATTAGAAATGGACGATAAATCCAAGTTGTGGCTACAAATTACTGTTGTGCAATCGCAGTATGATTTTTCAAGGGCTTCGTTTTCGTCCTCACTGAAACTCATCCAGCTGCCGCTGACCGGTTCCTGACACTGCCACAAGTATGGCTGACTACAGTGGTGCATCTCGCAGGACGAACCTTGTCGACAATTGCCCAAGATAAAATCCACACAGATGTTGCGCTCCTTTGAATCTTGGTGGATATGTTCAACTATGAGTAGATACAACATTTAAAGCTAAATGAGTTCCGTTTTACAGTAGTGTTACACGCATTGGGTGTTCCTTGCTTTATCAATAAGGCAATCGTCTCGACAACCGACTATTTTGAGATATACAACTTGCCAAACGTGAAAGACTACAACAAAATTCTAAATAGCTAGCCCAGACCCCCCCTACCCCCCTACCCCCCCCGACAGACTCGTTCTTAGGAACAAGATAACAGATAGTTCAGAACCAAGACTGCTGTCTTTTTGCATAACAGGTAAATATAGTTTCCTCTTTAAGTTCTTACGCTATTCCTTCAATATTACTTTCCATACTGTTCTTTAAAGGAAATAACAGTAAAAAATATTGCAAAACTGGTTTGCTCTTAATTATGCGAGTATGCTACTTCCCATCGCATGAGTTACTGCTAAGAAAATAAAACAATCTTTTCCAGCTCACCAGTTGATGGATCATCTGTGGGGGTATCAGGGTGTTTCTCCCGGCATATCAGCAGGCTCTTTACAACGGCATGAGTTGGGACTCTTCCCAAGTTGTATCGGGCTAATATTTTCTTTGTATGGTTAGTGTTAAATGCATCTTCATGATCAAGATCGCACTCGCTGCAGCTCTTCCTCACAAATCCTTGACATATATGCAGTTGACAGCATCTACAGAAACCAACAATTCAACTGACACTCTGATTTAGTGTTAGTTTTGCGTTTATAATGGTCAGATAAAAACGTACAGAGAGCGAAGTAGAAGTAAGCGGGCCTTTATTTTTTTAACCAAAACCAACGAAGTACATCACAACCCCCCTCCCCCATATTTTTATATTTTTTTACATATTTAAAAATATATATATTAACAAAAGAAGTTAAAAATTTTGCTACAAATGCAAAAGTTAAATATGGAGCTATTGTTTTTGTTAAAAAATAAAAACGAACACAACCGACCCGTTTGCATGGCGTAAAGAAAGTGAAATTAGTGGAAATGGAAATGGGGAAAGTTGGCAAACCTGCTATGAAAACGGTGTTACTCGTTCGCTTGTGCAAAACATGAACTAATCGTGTATCGTGTAGAAATCCTGGTGAGTATAAACTTTAATACACGAGCTTAGATGAGTCATACTGGTTCAACTAGTTCAAACTAGGCCGCACGTTTTTATTGTTATTTTTTGTTACTATTAAGTATTATTAATATTTGTTACTATTAATGGTATTATTAATTAGAATAACAAAAATGTTATTATTATTATTATTATTATCAATATTATTATTATTATTATTATTATTACTATTACTAGGTGCGATCGTTGTTTGTACAACAGAACCAACGTGCGTGGCAACAGCTCGCTCATATAATGGGATTTCATCAACGTCTTTTCTCACGGACAGAAGAGTGATCAAAAGGCTCAGGTATCCGGGTGAGAAGTGGGGGACTTTCGAGTATAAGATTACGTTTAACCTCAGATACAGAGGCAAGTCAGCTACACAACTCAGCCAATAGCAAGACGTGAGGTTTTAAAATAACTTCTTTAGATTGAAAAGAATCGGCCAAAATTGGTCACAGAAATATTTTGAGAAACTTTCAGGAAAAACTAAATCAAAAACAAATTGTTTTGCTCTGTGGGGACATGCCAGTTAAATTTCATACCTTTTTGTACAAAAACAAAACAAACTACATCAATTTCTGCAAAATCTGTTTTTGTAATACATTAGGTGAGTATTCCATTACTGTAATAGTGTCCGTAACAACATATTTTCACCCTGATAAACCTGGGGACAAAACGGCCGTTGCTTAGTTTACCAACCTCTCTTTTAATGCACAACCTCCTTTGTTATAATTCCAACAAATCTGTGGACTGGATGCACGAAGTAAGTGGCGAAACTGATCATCTGTCAGATAATCAAGGTTAAATCTGAGGACGAAAAGAGAAACTGGCTTAAAACGTTTCCAATAGAGTGATTTTTCTGTTTTGTATAGGGTTCTACGTTGACTCACTGGGCCATTTTTCAAATATGATGATGGCTAAAACAAAAGATTTCTGAAATTGACCGCACTTCTGAATTCCAAATGTATAAGGAAGTAGGACTAGGTCTGCATTAAATAACTGGTTGTCTAAAGTTCCTCCGAAAAAAATTGAACCCGTGACCCTCTGATTGCCAGTCAGATGCTCTACCCACTGCGCTACAGGAACTCACATGGGGAACTGGGTCACTTAACTTGGTTCTAGTCAGTAAATGGTCATATGTCCTGAGATACTGCTGGCTCGATATGTCCAAATACGTACGCAAGGTTGATAAGTAGTGCAGCTGAGATACAAGTGTTAAATAACTTGAAAGTTGTCTGCAGCTTGTTCAGAAAAAATTCCGAGTCCCTGACGGGAATTGAACCCATGACCCTCTGATTGCCAGTCAGATGCTCTACCCACTGAGCTACTGGAACTGACATGGTGAACTGGGTCACTGAACTTGGTTCTAGTAGATGGTACATGGTCATATGTCCCAAGATACTGCCGGCTCGATATGTAAGAATATATACAGGGTATATTTAATTTCAGGCGCGTAGCCAGAAATTTTTTGTGGGGTTGGGTGCGTGTGAGCAGCGAAGGTGGAATCCTCTAGGGGATCCGGGGGGATCCTCCCCCAAATACAACTTTATTATTTTCCAAGTTTAACTTTTATTTGTACTCACCATATTGATTACATACATTTTTTACAAAGAAAAATAAACACAAAACATTAATTACATGAGAAAAACAGAATTACAATCTTAGAGCTTATACAAATAAAGATTGGAAATAACTACAGAACTAAATGACAAGTATCGGACAGTGTGCTTTTACACCGTATTTCGCAGCTAATTTAAAATTTTATTCCATTTTACATAATAGTCTGCCAGAGCTCCTCTCCTTTGTGCTATGTTTATTTCTATTTCCGCCGTTCTTCGGATGGTTGATAGAAAAAACTGAAAGTCAGGAATTATTTTCCTAGTTTTGCATGTGTAGATTACTTGTTTTCCGATGATAATTATGTGATTTATCAATTTGAAATGTTTATGCTTTAAAATACCAAACAAAATACTCGTCTCATCAAAGGGATCTTATGGTAATTGAAACTTTTTAAGCCATTTTATAATCTCTTTCCAGAAGAGTTCTGTATATTCACACGAAAACAGTAAATATTCAGCTGTTTCATCGCTTTTATTGCAGGATCCGGGGGTATGCTCCCCCAAATACAATTTGAAAAAACTTGCATTACCTTGGATTGCATTTCGTGCGTTTTCATGTTATAAAAAGAAAATATGAAGTGTTCAAAAAAAGAAAAAATACTTTTCTACTCTGTTATGTATCACAAATTCGCATTTTGTTAACCGAATTAGTCTTTTCAGGCGGACCCTCGCACCCTCTCCCCCCCCCTCCCTTCCTCCCCCTGCCTACGGGCCTAAATTTTGTAGATTGTATAGCTAAGATAGAACGTATTTGAACAATAACTTGAAAGTTGTCTCAAACTTCCTCAGAAAAAAATATCTAAGCTGCACTATCTACCAATATAGTGGGTCTGAATATCTAAACGTATCAAAAAGTTCGGGTTTGGAAATTTGATTGCATTTGGAGAACACTGAAAACACTAAAACGAACAACTCCAAGTAGCTCAATAGTCAGCGTTTTACAACAACACAAATACCGAAACAGCTACACTTACCAAAATATTTAACTGGATTTAAAGTTTGTTCAGCAGTTTCATAATTGCAATACTTACAAATAGTTAGTGAATAAAACTTGTCTACGCTTTTTGTATCGAGCTATACTGGCCCGATGCTGAAAAAGTGCCCGAAAAGTAAACATTTGCCCGAGGCCGAGCCTCAGACGTGATTTTATCATGGACCCAAAGCCTCCCCATTCACTTTTTCAGCATCGGGCCAGTATAGCTCGATACAAAAAGCGTAAACGAGGTTTATTCACTAAATATTTCTAAGTATTGCAATTATGAAACTGCTGAACAAAACTTAAATCCAGTTAAATATTTTGGTAAATGTGAAACTTTGAGGACCCTTTTTCAGACGTCATATCTTCACTACTGTTACAGACCCAAACCCTCCCCATTCGCTGTCGAAAGACAACGTTCCGTCAGTTGATATCAAGGGTCACGGGGATCGAAATGGAGGATTTGAAACCAGACATGCGGGACCGCGCCCTGTGGCGATCTATTGTGCAAAACAACCCGGCTGCTGATGATGATGATGATAATGATGATGATAATGATGATGATGATAGCTGAATATAAAAATAGCGCAGAAAGGGTTTATTTATTTTATGATTCAACAATAATTTTCTCAATTGCAAAGACAAAGCGAACGCGATGAACGCAATGAAGCAAAAAGGTAAAATTTATTTCGTGGTATTGAGCTATTAACTAGCTCCGTCTTCTTTTCCTTTGTCGCTGTTCCGAGCTTAGAAGCTGAATTTTCGGCCATTATATAGCAAAAACAGCCAAAACAAAATAATATTTAATTGTTTGCAAGTGGTTGCAAATATTGACCTTGCTGTATCGAAAAATGTTGGCCCTACCAGCGTTCATTGCATGATTGATTCTGACCAATAGCATCGCGCGTTTTCAATATGAAAATTATTGTTGAATTATATTTAATGATACTTTTGTACTTTTGTCTTACTTCTTGATGAGGCGTCTGTCACGTGGGTCTTGTAAATCGTGGTTTGCTTTACACGTGACTCCAATCTTACACTCGTCAGCCACATGGGATCGACACATGTGGAAATATCGACAATCATCCTTTTGACACCTCGCCGAGTCAAAACATAACCGCACTCTGTTGGAAAAAGCGCTAACTTCTTCTATTTCTCCTTTCTCGTTTTCAGTAATCAAGAAGGTGTTTCGACGAGCCCTGAACCAGTTTACTGCGTCCTTGAAGGTTGAAGGGAAAAGTTCTTCTCGAGACGTTATTGTTGAAAATTGTGATGTACCGTTGTATTCCTTCAGTAGGCAATAAAATACGGCTTTTTCTGAAGGTCCAGCCACCCGATTTTGCAAACCTGACAGAAAATTTAGGTTATTTCTTGATAGTACTAGTTTATTAGCAATTTCTATTCGTTATCAAGTATCTGAGTTTATGGCAATCTAATATGAGGCGATAAAAAGGAGAAAAGTTAAAAATGATTAACGGCTGAACAAAGATGATACGGTTACTTAAACTTGTTGCCGGACTAAAAACACTGCATTCAACATGCGAAACAAACAACTGAATAGTCATGGTCAAATTCAACACCCTCAGTTATTTGTCTTTATTACATAGACAAGTTTGTTTTACTGTAAAAAAAACACCACTCGTCAAGTTCACACGTAACTACACCCGGGAACGTCTATGGTTTAACTAAGTTTTCTAAAGATTCTCCCAAATATTTTCTAAAAATGGCTGTAGATTTTCCAAAAACTTTCTAAAAATTTTTTGACAATCTCTGAAGGTTTCCCCTAATTTTCAGATTATTCCCAAAGTTTTCCGAAAATGAGTGCTTTTTGTCTTAACAATAAAAACAAATTTATACGGCCGCTTGAATAAATGAATTTTATTTCTCGTGTAAAAACAATTTTACTGGCACTCGCTGCGCTCGTTCTTAGAATATTTTCTTTTAGCACCCAAAACTGCAACTCGCAGATTCGCGCCCCCGGGGATACAATTTCTTTATGTTATACATCATATTCACGCCCCCGGGGATATACTTTCTTTATGTTATACATCATATTCACGCCCCCGGGGATATACTTTCTTTATGTCATACATCATATTCGCGCCCCCGGGAATATACTTTCTTTATGTCATACATCATATTCAAGGCAAAAATAACAACGGGCAATATTTTTCTATCATTACACTTTCCCTCTTTTGGGGGGTTGTTTAGCCATAAATAGATTTACTGAGAATGAATTAAAATTTGAAGAGCATTCACAATACCACAATAAACTCACTCACGCATAAACTCAAGAGGATGCAGGAAGCAAATACTGTAAAAGAATCGTGAAGTTGCTGGTTCTTTCTATTTTCATTACAATATCAAGGCAAATTTAAATTACTCACATAAACATTTAACAATTTGCATCTGTGGCGAGCAAACTGATACGACTGCTTTAGATCGTGACTCCGCCTGTTATTACTGGTGTACTAGATCCTTAGTTGTTCACAAATTATACACGCGACTTATTTCTTCTTTTTCTTACAGTCAGTAATGTAAAATGTTATATTTAATATTCGTTTTTT
>JANRMR010052771.1:3456-14355 GCA_025434825.1 Bergia sp. 'catenularis' | reverse complement strand
GATATATATAACTGTAGCGATAAACAAACAATTTGATCTCACCGCTCGTATTCGTAAACTGAGTGTTGTTTTGGTCACAGCTTTCCTACTGCGCTAGTGTAGTGACGTAGAGCTTCTACCCTATGCGTTCCAGTTAATGGGTGTATAACTACTCTAGTCAGTTTACCAGAACATCTACGGGATAAAGCACGGAACGAAATCGTTTTAAATTCTGCTCTATAAGTTCAAAGATATCAGTTTCAGTTTTGAGTTTGGACTGAATACGAAGATTTTAGAAACGCAGATTCTGGTTGAGTCATTTTTCATTCCCACTGTAAGTTCCTAAGCCAAAGTTCAGAGGGAATGATTTTGGTTTACATTGTAAAATCTAACACTAAGTTATTGTGCAAAACTTTAAAACTTTAATTGCTCTGAAAACAAGAGAGGAATTGCTCAGTTTTACAAAATTTAAAACAAGGCCAGATCCTTCAAAATTCTAAATTCTTCTGAAAGATTCCATCACGACTACTAGTTTAATCATTTCACGGATAATTGGAAACGAAGCTAGAGGCGTCCAAATTTATTCCTTGTAAGCACTTGTTCGTTCTCAAGAAGGAAAAAAAAGCATATTTCTGTGATCCAGTCTACTCATACTCCACTTGTCTCCTCCTAACTAACTTTCTCTGAAAACTGATGAGTGACGAATTTTGAGGATGATAAAGTGCTTCTTTATCGCAAACCTTCAACGTGTCCCGCTGGCACGACAGCTGGTCATAAAACTTGTTCCAATTAGCTGGAATATTTTGTCAACATAGACATTTAAAATCAGTTTTATTTGAATTTGTAGCATTACCACATAGGTTGCATTGGCGTTTTGGCTTTACTAGACAACTGTGTCATTTTGACAGCCTTGTTCAGTGGTGTATCAAAGCCAAACAACGAGATGGCCTCATACATTCCTCTGTATATTCTTGTTGTAATAGTGCGTTGTATTACTGCTACAAAATACTATCTTGCACCAATCGTACCAAGTTGTGTATTTTTTCGGCCATTAAACATTCAAAATCATTTAATTTCACCTGCTTAAAATAAATACTTCTGTGACGTCAGTGCACACTAAGAAACATTTTTTGTGGGCGTATTTCTCGCGATCGTTTAAACGACATGAACTTATTAATCATCATAAAGACACTTGAGTCTTAAGAGAGCTGAAAATATAAGAACAAAATGTCTCTTTGTGAGTTTTATTTGTTAAAATTCGATGCCTTCTTTCAAGAGTATGGAAATTCATGGGGAAAACACACTTTTTTTTATAAGAACAATTTCAAAAAACGAGGCTCAAATTGGCCTAAAAATCAAGAACAACCTAAGAGCAATCGAAGCTCAGATTCCAACAGGAATTTTTTTTTTTTCATGTTCTTAGGAAGAACAAATAGCACTTTCCTCACCCAGAAACCAACAGAGACATTGGGGTACAAACACGATGCATTGTACTGTTTTTCACAGAAGATCTAGCGGAGTGTTTGCTCGTTCATTCCTGATTGAAAGTAAATGACCACATGTCACTCTTTCACTTCAGCGACAGAAATCTAGCGACGTTTTTTAAAATTAAGAGTTTCCAGTTTCTGAACATATTTTTGTTAATTTATGTGTAGGCGCAAGAACAAATGTCAAGAACAACTGCGGCTCAAATTGTCGTAAAAATTTAGAACGATTGCATGAGGCTCAGACAAAGTTTACTGGCTCCTATTAAGAAAAAGGCGTATAGTTGATCAGTAATTTTTCCTAGATTGTTGTGGCACAAAGTATACCTTTTTTAAAATATATTTTTTTAAGGAAGTAGGGTTGGTCGAATTCTATGAACGACGAGCATTTGATTGTTTTTGTCAAAAGTCTTGAAATTGAACCGTTTTCGTTCAAAGTTTAAACAACGGAGCCTTTGTTATAGTCACAAACATCAAATATACAACACAAACAAACGGCTCTTGTTCCAATATAGTGTTTAATGTTATAATTAAATGACAAACTGAAATTTGTAGCCGTAATAAATACATAATGCTATGTATACGAAGGTTCGTAATATTCGTTTTGGCTTCCAGTTGCCATTTCAGCAACTGCATGCCATCATTGTTAATACATGAGTTTTTAAAAAAAATTATATTAAAACGTCATTTGCAAAACACAGATCGCTGGAAGCGTTGCATTAATTATTGTAACATAGCAGCCAAACTGGATTTCTTTCTTACCAAACCTCCACCGAAGAAACTTGTTGGGCAATTATCAATGAATGTGCTAGTTAAAGACATGTCTCAGTTACAGGCAATTGCCGTGGGGAGACAAAAAATGACCTTTCGCTGTTTTTTTTGGTTTTTTTCATTGCGTCAATTTTCTCTTAAGAAGTAACTGTAGGGCAAAACTGTCAAAGTTCATGATTGTTAGCATGGAAGTAATAACAAACAGCTGAATTTAGCATGAAAGCAAACATCATTACAGGTGAAAAAGAGAAATAGGAAAATTAAAAAGAGGCGGCCATTTGTAAAATCCAAGCAACATGTTGTGACCTCCTGGTAATATTATATAATACTCTGATGTTGAGCAAAACTAAACAAGACACTGCGTTTGCCCTGAAAATGAAATTGCGTGTGGTATTTTGAGGACATTTGTTTATCACAATTTGGCATTCATTTGTTTTGGAGCACGTGGGAAAGCATGAGCTTGGCTAGAAAGTAGTTGTGATCATAATATGTCCTTTTATCCTTTTACTTTTTAGAATAGAACAGAGAATAAAATTAAAACAACAAAGTTATACCTGTCTGTCTCTTCTGTTCCTTGGATAACTTTACCGCAGCTGATACAGACACTTTGTGTTTAATACACGTTCTCAAATTATATTCATAATTCTACAACCCACATGTGTATACTTTGTTAACCGAAATAGCAATGTGAAAAAAGTTCACAGATACGTTGATAAAACTGAACTAAATAGAGGCTAAGTCGGTTGCGAGAATTCGACGAAAACTGTACCAGAGATAATTGCTTCGATCAGCATTTCATACAACAACATTGAGTGAGGATTATATGATGAACAGCATTGAGTCAGTTTCCTTGCATTGAAAACAAAGATTATTCCAGAATAACAACTTAAAAGTTTTTCGTAACAGTAAAGTTTATTCTGCCATAAGCTTTCAAACATCACAAATCTAACTGCATGTCGATTGTACAATCACGTAATTCATTGAACTAGCTTTGTGGTAATTTTAATGAAGGAACCAAAAAGATCATCATGCGTTTTATAAACAAAATATTTTAAAATAAAACAACATTCGTTAAAGCCAAATAACCAATCAAACGAAGTTGAAACATGTTCATTGTATATATATGTATATATACCAAAATCACTCACCGGTTCTTCGTCGGTTATACAGCTCAGTATAAATTGCTCTGGACAGGTTTCACCTTGGGAATCAACTTATCATAGACCAGAACAAGACAAATTCGTCAGAATATGTTTCACCGCGAGATGTGTCTTGTAACTGACTCACTACCAACCTGCGGGTGGGCTGACTATCCGCTTTGTATCCGAATTCATTATTTATTACAAGCTTTTCTGAGTTTACGAATTTTTCGCATAACACAGTTATTGAAGCGTGAGGAAGTTATTCTGACATCTGAAATTTTGTCGTGAATTTCTCAAGACGAAACTGGTAAAATCTGTTAAGACGCTAGACCTAAAATGTTTGTATTAAATTGTCAACTTTGTATGCAAAGCTGGAAAGGAGGTGACAAATAATTTTGTCTACGGGCTACAATCAATAAAAATATGAATTATTTCTAAATCCTTGTTACTGATGTGTATCCAACATTAAAGCGAACAAAAACATACTTTTAACACGTCAATATTTTCGGCATACTGGTCAGCATAAACACTAAGTATCAAAACTATTTCGGACAATTCCTTATTCTGACTGCTTCCTTTAACATTGCAAGTGATAGCCTTTATCAGTGGCGGTTTAATCAAATATCATTCGGTACTGTCATGCTTATATGGTACAATAGTCTGTCTCCACATATAATTGAAAGTTTCTGTGTGATTACCAACCAGTATCAGTGTATCAGTGTATCAGTGTAACATGAACTATATTTTAAAATAACTCCAATTTGTTTCAGAACAAGTCCAGGCACCTGCAGGAGTATGACAACGAACCAAAAGTTTATAATTAAAATAATCCTCGTGAACGTCGGGCTAGTCAATCATACCCAACTAGTTTCATTTCCATCTAGATTCGCTTCCAGCTAGTTTTATTCCCATCTACTCTAGTCTCCAACTAGCTTTTTTTCTATTTGCTTTACTTCGTTCTAGTTATATTTCTAACTTATTTCATTTCTAACCAGTTTCATTCCCATCTAGCTAGTTTCATTTCAAACTAGTTTCATTTCCAACTAATTTCATTTCCATCTAGCTAGTTTCATTTCCAACAGGTTTCATTTCCAAAGAATTTCATTCCGAACTAGTTTTACTTCCAGTTGGTTTTATTTCCGGCTAGTTTCATCTCTTAGTTGTTTTATTTCCATCTAGTTTCATTTCCAATCAGTTTCATTTCCAACTAATCTCATTCTGATTTATATTCATTTCTAACTAGTTTTATTTCCAACCAGTTTCATTACCATCTAGTTTTATTTGAAACTAGTTTCAAATTCAGCTAGTTTTATTTCCAACCATTTTAATTCCCAGGCAAATTTAATTTCCGACTACTTTCATGGTAATGATGATGAAGTTAAAAATCAATTAACGCGAATAATGCATTATTAAAATATCACGAAACGCTATAACCACACAATGAAGATTATTCTTTTTCGTTGGTAAAATTTCAGTTACTTTTTTGGGTGAGGTAGGCCCGTTATCACATTTAGGTAACGAACAATTCACCATACCGAAAAAGATGGCGGCTGTACATTGGATAACAATGCCTTGTGAACCTAACTCAACGAATAGGTGCACAGGAAGACCATTATTTTGGGAAACTTGTCCATGCACTAACAACATTGTGTATGCTAGGTTTGAGGATTTTAGATCCTTTCTGTTCGATTTTATGAGCGTTTTCAGGTTTTTCGTGTGCTATGAGCTATGGGTAAATGCACCAATCGCCATCTTTTTTTTATGGTACGGTCAATTGTGTTTGAGAAGAAAGTTCCTGCTAACATATCATACAAGTAGGTTCTTCTTCATATTATTCACTGACCAAGAACTGTAATTACTAATGACCTACGCATGTCTTAATCTACAGTCCTGAATCACTGTGGATAAAAAGATTTAGACGGCTTCGATTCTCAGGTTTGTTTGGGATTTAGGCATTGTTAAGCTAAGCAAACCTAAATTTTTGAGAAACACTCAGGCAACTTACTTTGAGCAACTCAATCACAAATTAAAAGATGAAAAGTTTGCTATGTTGTGACTCGATTTCGAATTAACTAAGTTTCTCAGGCCCATTTTTGTTAAATCGCGGTTTTTGAAAATAAGCTTTTGTAGAATAAAAATTTTCGTCCGCTGCTATGTGTTAGTTTGCTTTTTTGCTCACACATCTGCAAGATACAATATTTACTGATCTAAAACTTTATGTATAGACTACATTAATTTTGTAGTTGGTACGAGCCGTCCGTGAAAGCATGGTTATTATCTTCTTCTTTGTTTCTGTTCATATCCGTTAAAAAAAGTTTGAGTATTACAGTGAAAACTCATGAAAGGTAACCAAATTTTAAGTGATTCTAAATTAAGCCTCAAAAGGTAGACTAGTATATCCCCATAATGAACCGCATTCCATACGCTGATGAATTGATTTTAGCAAAACTTGTAACAGTTGTTTTGGAGAAACTATTAGCTTCAACTTTGCCAAAAATGTAGTTTATTCAATGTTTTATTAAATTTACATCAGTTTAGCTCAAAAGATACAGTATGTGTGTGTGTTAAATATGAATACTGAGCTTTTCAGTTTTGAAATAAGTTTTAGTCTTATGATAAGTACGGTAGGAAACTAGAGGATACTTCATATCATTTCCAATGATCAAACGCAATACTTAAATATCTGGAGAGTTTTGGTTTTCACGGAAACTGCTTGTCTCCTAAATCTGGTCTGTAAGGTTTGGGTTTTGTTGATTCTCGGATTTGCAATAATAACAAAACAGCAGATAAGCTGTACAACGTGCCGCAATTTTAGTGGCGGCACCTTTTATTTCAATTATTGTTTCATTTTGTTTGTCTACCTTTAATATGTCAGTTACAAAATATTGCCAGCAATATGACAAATTTCGTTTCAAAGTCGTGTGAAATGAAATAAGGGAATTAGGAAAAACATACAGTGACTGTTAATTACCATAACCGTGGACTTATTTAGAAAATAAAACCAAATTTCGGAAAACACTAAATTTTAAAATCAAATTAAAAACGAACTCGTTAAAAAGGTTTCATTTTGAAATCATCTGCATAACTATTTAAACAATACATTTTCCTACAATACACATTATCTTTAATTTGGCTTTCAAAGTATAAAAATGCAAAATAAAAACTTGACTTTGCAGTTGAAACAATTAAACCTGAGAATTGTATGTCTGTTCCTGAAAAGAGCCTAAGAAGTCAGATGGCTTGACGCCACGGCAACGAGAATCATCCTAGCTTACAACGTCCGGCAATATTAAAAGGCTTCCAAATAGAATTGTAAATTGACGTGAAACCTCATTCGCTACTTCTGCTTGAGTATAAAGTAAGCGTCAGTGCGTCGAGTGGCAGACGTTATTCAGTTGACTGAAGGTATGAGACTAAAATCAGAAAAACTCAAACTCTACTGAGAAGAAAATCTTCAAACCAACTAAAATGAACTCAGTTTCAAACGTCAACAAGTCTGTTAACCATGAAAACATAACTATATCCTCGGCCATACCCGAAAACAATATGAATAACCAAAGTAGTTCCGACATCTACTTTCAATATGATTACGATGCTGCTTTGATTCTTCTTAGCTTTGCGATCATTACCACCAACATTTTGGTCGTTTTCTTGTTTGTTCGAAAGCACCAACTGCGAACAAAAACGAACACTCTGCTCTTGAGTCTAGCCGTGAGTGATCTACTCATGGGTGCACTGGGAATTCCGCTTTACATTGCCTGCAATTCTTTGTTTACAAAGCCAGTTTGCGTTACTTCAGCAGCGATTTACAGGTTCATTGCAACTTCAACTATTTTCCACATACTGGCCATAACGGTAGAGAGATACATCTCCGTGATTCATCCTTTAAAATACTTCGCTATTGTAACAAGAAGTCGAGTCATGAAGGTTATTCTTTTCGTTTGGGCAAGCTCGTTGTTCATTGCTTTAATTCAACTGTCTTGGACAAACTTTGAACATTTTGGATACAATCCAGTAGAGGTGAAATGTAACCTGGTTTACAATTCCCTCGGTTTAATCTTGTGTTTCGTGTTACCTATCGTTGCAATGAGTGCGATCTATTATCGAGTCTTCGTCGCCATTCAGCATCAAATTCACGAACTTAAGAAACACAGCGTGTCTGACCAGAAGCAGAGTGCTAAACCTCTTTCTGCAGAACTCCGAGCCGTAATGATATTTGCACTAATGTTAAGCGTCTTCGTCTGCTTCTGGATATCATGGTACATTATTGCCCTGCGCATGTACATCAGCGTTTACTCTAAAGAAGACTTTGACCTGGATCCTGTAATATTGGATGTCTTGACTTTCTTAAGGCTAAGTACACCCTTGGTAAATCCTGTACTTTATACCTTTTTAAAACAGGACTTCAGAAAAGCACTGGTTTCTATGATATCGTGCAGAGTCTTGAGGAGACAGCGACATGATAATGGGCATGAGATGAGAACTCTTAGGACAACCACAACAATTGTTACAAGGTCACCATCTTTTAGAACTTGAGAATGGAGACAAAAACAAGAGAAACTGTATTTACACCACTCTTTAAGGACCGGCAAGAAGTGTGATTACTCATCTTCGGGAATTGCCTACATTTATTCTTTGACAAATACGTAAAATAAGAACTTCCAACCTCCAAGAAAAACAAGTGGTTTGATAATAGATGAACGCAATCAAAACATCGCAGAAGGAACCAACATTAAGTTGCTGTAATGTATCCCCTTCTAAGGATACATTTTTTCCCTCAGATTTGTATGTAAAAAGTTAGAACGTATCTCAAATGACCAAATACTCTTACGTGTGATAATTAGTATGGAAACAAAACAGAAATCATCATCAGTAAGAGTACTAGTACAAGATTCTTTTCAGGGCCTTGTTGAAACAGACCATGATCCTAAAGCTTTGCATTTTGCCGTGGAATACTTAATATTAAAGTAATTATGATAGTTTAGCATTGAAAAGAACAGCAAAACAAAAAAAATGTCAGTGAAATGAATATTTGAATTTCGCTCAACTCAAGACTTTACGCCTTTCAATGTTTTTACTTACAAAGTCGTTGACTCTGTATGATATCTTAAAAATGGCAAATAAAGTAAAGACTGTTGCAAGTTGTTGCTTTTACTGTATGTTAACCACAAAATATTTCGTTGTTGTTTCGCTTCAAACTAGCAAAATTCATCACAAAAGATTTTTTGTAAAAGCAAACAGAAAGGACGAAAATGTCTATTTTTGAGTGCAACGTCTTCATGCGATTGAAATACTTTTTTGCAGAAACTTGTGTGAACATTTTATTGTCATTTATTTGGGTTTTCACTATTTTGTGATTGATTCTGCCGCCTTCCCTAGATACATTATGTTGCCGATTAGGATTGACTTCAGTTAACACTGAAATAAAATATATCTTTGGCTCTCTTTGCCTTTAAAAGTAAATACTAAGATTTTTATTTGCGACAACCTACAGGCACATTAAAAAAGCATATTTCTTTGATGCACGTTTAAAAACAAGATCCGCTTGTCTGAAACTTAAATCGATTTCCTTCTCCTTTTAAATCAACAAGGTGACGCCTAATGGTTTATTTTCCATATCATTGTCTTTTAAAAGTCATGCTGTTTTGAGAAACGTTTTTCGGAGTGAATCTGTAAAGTTGGACCTTCATATGGCGTGTTTCCACTTCTTATTTGAATTATGTTGACTAAAATTTATGGAGCTTTTTTGTACAATTAGTTTATACTATGAAAAGTTATACAGATGGCACCAAACAAGATTTGTGATTAATTACAGAAACGTCACGTGCAGTGTCAAAAATACAAATTAAAAGTAATATACAAAAAATTGGTAATTATCTCTTCGGTCATGTTGTGTCCATTCTAATTTCCTACTCCAACAAAACATGATTAACGATCAACAATCAAGACGGCTTAAATCCTGTGTGTTTCAGTATTCATTACTACAAGTTGATTTTTATTTCGGATTAACAACCTAGTAACTCCTCTTGTCTCTCCTTCTGTAATTAGTGGACACGTGCACTCGTTAGAAATTTTCAGACTTTTCAAGGGGAATACAAAGCAGATATCTTAGCAAGTTTTTAATCCTTCAGTAACACCGCAAAATTCTAACAAATGAATATAATTTTCCTAATGGCAGAAGTTGTATTTGACATGGTAGAGTGAACTCTCGCATAACCGACACCACAGTGTACACTGTATGAGTTTAAGCTTTAGGAAAATCAAATTTTTGCTCTCTAAGAGCCTTTTTTTAAAAAGACTTAAAAGCCTTCAACCCAGTACTGAGGTGTGCAAATAGGGTTAGCTTTCGATCAGCCGTACGCGTTACCTATAGGACATGTGCCACCATTGAAACTATCGTTAGACAAAAGGATCAATAACTTATCCTCATTTCCTGTTTTTTTTCCTGCCTCACTACTGAGAAATGGTGAATCAAAATTAATTTTTAATGTTTAGTCTTTACCTGGTTGGCGATTTTGGACAAGATTTGGCTGTCTTGACAACATAAGAACATTATTTCTTCAAATAAAGGTTTGTTAGACTTACAGACTAATCTTTCTTCATCTGGGCTACAGGTTGAAAACTTTGGGAAAAATAATGAGATTCTATTCAAAATCTTCCGTGCCTCGAGAAGAATGTTTAAGCTTCGTACAAAACAAACTAATTAAAATTTCAAACCCTGCCAAGTTTGCAACTACTAAAGTGAAAGTTTTGCTTCCAGTGTTGGGTATTTTTCAAAATTTTGTGTGGTGTTTACGTTTGTCTTGGTTATGTGCGTTTTAACGTTAACGGCTGTTACGAGAAAATATATTTAATTAATAGAATATCTGATGTTGAAGCTGTGATGTCCGTGCAAGTTCAACAATGACCAGGGGACGGTAGATAGCACATTTGACAATTTTTTTTTATTGAATGTAGAACATACTGTTCGGAAAAATTTAACTTGTCGCATAAAAGCTTCAAATAATATTCATTCTAGGGTAAAATATTTCAACCCCCCCCCAAAAAAAATTTCAAACCCACTATTTAATAGCAAAACAAAAAGAAGCAAATTTAAACACATTTTCCGATTTAAAAATTACCCATTCAGCTGCCAATTAAACCTCGACACAAGGCATTTTACTTTTATCCTTATACTTTGAAACGTTGAAAAGACAGCTATTAGATCTAAACAGGCACTGGTTCTACTGGAGTAAGATTTCGACTTTGCTATAACCATCCTTCAAACATTTATTTTTTTTCTCATGTAATTGGACAGTATTATGTTGCCATGGCAACGGTTAAGCATGTTTTTGTAAACCACCTTATCCAAGGAAAAACCTATTTTTTCACTGTTACGGACGGTGAAATTTTTTGGAAACTTCTACATGTGAGATTTGATTCTGAAGAACTGATAATTGTTGCAACGTTAAAGAAAATTCGGTCAAGAAGATTTCAAAAATCAGTGATGTTTAGACGTATCTTCCAAAAATAAAGAAAATGCA
>JANRMR010052660.1:0-14357 GCA_025434825.1 Bergia sp. 'catenularis' | reverse complement strand
TTTGTGAAATCCCTCCGCAGAGAACTGAATAACACGACAAGCACTTTTGGCGCGCTCGGAGATCATATTTCAGTTTCTTCGTGTTGAACAATTTGCAACGTCATTAAGAATTCAATAGACAATTCTAAAATGTCTACAAACATGTTTGAATTACAGTACTGCCATTTTTTCTTTTTTTAAAATGAAGGTTAATATATCTTAGAATCTGTAAATGTCTTACTGCAAGTAACAATTTTTAATACTTGAGAATTAGTAACAGGATACTATAAATTTGCCCCGGTAGGTCCAGTCACGTCAGCTCATGTTAACTTTTTCGTTTTTTCCTTGCTGGTTGCGGGGCCTTTCCGGTGCCGTTAGCGCGTGGTCTTTTGTTACTCACAACAACCTGTCAGGCAAGAAGAATATAAACATGATAAAGTAAAGACGAGTTGATCGGTTGTTTTTTTTTAAAATTTTTAAAAAACTCTTTGTTTTTAGTTTCCTAGCAGCAGAACTGTGCTGTACTGAAGGGATTTTGTTTTGAACTGGTTTCGAAAATTGTTTTATAATTTCAATTTGAAACGTTTAGTTAGTTTATTAAAAGCCCGGATACGATATTCTACATTTTCCCAATAAGCCTGCGAAGCGTTTCAATTATTTGATACTCAATAAGAGCTAAAGATGGGTAATGTTAGCTAATTATTTCCAAATTTTTAATCCAATATTACAGGTTTACACCATATCTGTAAGGTTATTAGGAGTTTATCAGTGAATCACCTCCATTCTGCAACTCTGTCGTGTACTACGACTGTGCGTATTGTTCTACAACGATGTTTCAACACACCTGAGCCTGACTGGTTTTACTAGTTATTTCTGTTTTGACCAAAAATTCTAAAATTTGGGTTTTCTCGTTATCAAACTGTTTAAAGTTTAAAAACTTTTTCTTATTTGTAACATTTTGTTAAAAGCAACTCACATTCGGGCAATGGTTTGACTTTTTTATGAGACCATCAAGGTTCTTTTCTCTTTCTTCCTGGTCAGGATCGTTGGTTTGCAGTTGCCCTAAAGGAATGTGTCTTTTTAACCTGTCAAGGAACCATTCTTTTTTTTTGTAATTTTTAAGAAATGTTTCAGAAGCTTTTTCCCATTTCTCTCGGAAGCGTATTTCTTCGGATAGGAAGTCTGCCCACCACTGCTTCTGTTCTGCCGTGAGCCTCCTACATTTCCTTACACATTCAGCCAATGCCCCGACGCTAAGGAGCTTCTCGGTGTCTGGCCTTAAAAGTGACGGTGTACCTGCTGGTTCAGTTCTAAGAATTCTAAGACCTGGACCATCTGGGAGCCAAGTCTTGTCGTTGGCCCAAGCCTTATATTTCATCAACGCTTCGCCATTTCTCAGAGCAAACCGGTACGTGTGAGGATAAATGTGGTTTTTGATGTTGTTAAGATGCGGCTCGATCCAGCTACGGATGTCGTATACTCTGTCAATGATGTGCGTTTCCGATTCTGGAGTGTGTGCACGATGAATGTTGTGGATAAGTTCTGGTAACGTCAAACTGTCAAACCTTTTAAGCCGTCTGGCAATTCTGCTAAAAAACTAAAAAAGAGAAATATGACACAACTGATTCAACAAAATAGACCGTGTATGGAATATAATGCCTGGTCTTTAACCGTTTCTTAATCAAGTTTGTATCGTTTTCTACGCATTAAGTTTTGGAAAGGAGTTAATAAAAAGAAAGGTGTCGACAACTTTTATCACGTCATGCACTTACACATTCTTCAGTTTTCGTATGAAAACATCTATTATTTGGGCCACACCGAAGCTTAACGTTCTTAGGTTGTTTTTTTACTAATTCAAGCGTCAATTGTTGTTTGACTTAGAGTGTTCTTTTTATTCGGTAGATGCTTTTGCTTTGTATTTCCGCCTGAATAATGTTTAAAGCTATATAATTTTTCATCCTCGACAATCTTGTGAATAAAAGGTTCGTTTACTGCATAAAAAGAGTGTGGGCACAGCGTTTTCACCGACAGAGTCCTTTCTCCATGTAAGAAGCCGACAGAAAATAGTATTTAACTGGCATACACATATGAATTCAATAATACATTTGCTCTGTCTTTACCTGATCGACATCCTCGTGTGTATGACCAACCATCAAAAATGACAGCCGAACCTGAAAAAAACATTTAAAATTAGCCATGTCAATTTACTCCATATTTCACCGTTTAAGTCTTCCTGCGAATACTACACGCAATAAAAAGTACGAATTTATTAGGGAATAATAACCAAGAAAAAAGGGTACACACGCACAAATACGTACAATATACAATAGTAGCAATAACGATAAAAAAAGACCAGTACCTCCTTAAAGACCTTTTTCTTTACCAAAAGTGCGCAAAACCCCATGATAAACTTATTCTTGCATTCACGGTAGCAGTTGTCCATCTGGAGGAACAAATAAGGAGGTAACCGACCTTCCTGTAGGAAAAAGGACGAAAAAGTTTGCATCTGTTCCACATTCTCAAACATTTTTATACGCGACGATGCATGTAGTTATCAAACAACTTTCTCGGGACCAAATTGATTGCAACAACTGAAACTAATTAAGGATAAATTACAATACAGATTTAACAAAAAGTGGTTCAAAACTTATGTAAGAACGAGAGACTCGAACCCTTTGCGAGGCACCTGCCCAAGAAATTTGGGATTTTCTTAAAACGATATTTTGAAACAGTTTTCAGTAAAAAGTTAAGAAAACAAACACAACTAGTGCATCATGTCATATGCCGAGTCAATTTCCAAAAGCATTTATCATGTACCTCTGCAAGCTCAATGAATATACGAAGCAGCACATTCAGTGTCAGATTTGAATCATGGGGCCACCTCATCAGATCAATGAAACTAAAGACGCGCCCATCTCCGTGGGAAATAGCTCCAGTTATGTGCGTTCGCAGGAAGTGGTACGTTTCGTCCTACAAATGGAATATAAGGAAAATAAAATTATTACCTGAAGAAGACAACTACTTATACGAAATATTTATTTGTTTTTATTGCTCATATCGTATGAATTAAGTGACCAGCGATCGTTCAGCGATGTTTTAAGTTAATCATTTTTCAAGAGTGTTACTTCAATTATCGATGATTACCGCGACTATAGCTCCTTTTACCTTGTCTCTTCATTCTCCCATTTTATTACTAAAATAACGTGAAAGAAAGCATGATGTTTTTAAGATAATTACTTACTTTTGATAAACAATTCGCATGTGGGAGGTTAGTTTTTGACTGGTCCATTCCGTCAATTATAAGGGACAGGTAGCGCTTGGGTGCGACTTCAGCCTTCAAACAGTTGCCATAATAAGCTCTTCTTTCAGCCCTAAAATCAAAATTCAATTTTTTCACATACTGGAGCCTATATAAACAAATACATTCTTATAAAAATACAATTTTATAGGAACGTTTTTATGAGAACGTTGATTCTCAAAAATGCAAAAATGTAAGACATGTTTAAGAACATATGTCCGACTGAGACCGAGAAAGAAACGTTTGTTTCTATAAACTTTTTTAAAAAGTGCAACGGAGAACACTAGATTTCGAGAGAGAGCAGCGTAATTTCACATTTGAATTTGGTAAAACAGGCGTTCATGGACTAAACTAGTCTATAATTCGAAAAAGTCCTCCAAAAGGGGATGATATCCCAGATTAGTTAAACCAATATGTTGCTACAATTAACAAACTCATACAATTATACAATTTTCAGTAAGGACAGCTTACATTTGCTGTTCGTTGTGAACTTTCCTTTTGAATGCAAATGTCCTCCTTTTATCTTTGTCCGTAGTCCCTTGTAGACACAGCTTTAAGGCCACGCATACACCACACTTGGTAAATTTGTTTTCCTGCAGGAAACAAGTAAATGGGTTTGCATTACTGAACTAATTAGGTTCTTATTTGTTAAGCATAATTTGTACAAAAATTTCACTGGATAAATTATTGAATGTGCACATCAAAGATGAAGTCCTCGGAGTTATGTGAAATACATGTTTTAAAATGTGACGAAACAGTTTTTAGTTTAAATCTGTATTGAACGACAGCTGGTAAACATATCAGATACTGAATTTAGAACTATATCATAATACAAATATGACGAACACCAAACTAGGTCTCCAAATTCCTCTGCCGACCGCTTGTCGGACTTAACCGCAGAAACGTGGGAAAATTGATTATGGAGATATGAACGATGATATAACTCTGAATTCAGTTGTGCTACTGGGCTTAAATTGGCGATATGTGCTGTGTGCGGAGAATATCTGATATATTTACCAGCCCATGTGGGTAGATTCAGAGGATGTATAGAAGGCTTTTGAGAAATGTTTTATTTACCTTTGGTATGATAACGTTACGAAACTTCTTTTTCCACATTCTTGAAAATGTTGATCGTGATACTGGTTTTAATTTAGCGCTCCTAAGATCGTCAGCATACGTGTTGAACACTTCGGTTTTAGTAAGACATGTTGGAAGGCAAAACTTGTCTTCATTGGGTATGGGATCGGCGCTATCTTCGACGTAGTCTATAAACAGATTAATAGGGATTGTTAGTTTTCATCTATCTTATTATTTCCTTCTTACAAGGCGAGAAAATCTTCGACGATGTGGTGGTACGATTTTATTGTTTGCCCGACAAAGAAGTTACCCACACAAGACTACTTAGAAATATTAAAGAAAATCCTGGAAGATCGTCTCGAAGGAAAAGAAAATGTATTGTATTTATGGACTTGTAACAAAATGCTAAGCAGTCAACAATCTTTTTTTGATTCGTGAATGAAAACATACATCATCCAAAATGTTTACGCCGACATGTCAATTTGTTTTGGTTCTTCGATTGTTCTTCAATTGTTTGATTTTGTCTATTAAGAAAATTGTTTTCATGACAATATGGCTTACGACACACATCTGCTATCACAGTACCTTGAAACCATGACTCGGCTTTAAGTGTCGAAGGTTTTGAGACAAGACGACCTTTTCTTGCCCCTTCTGGTGACAACCTGCCTTTAACTTCGTACTCTTCTTGAAGACGGTGAAAACTGGTGGATTTTAAAAGAAAGGATAAATGAGAAATGTTGGAAAATATACTGTGCAAGGTAGTAAGTTACAAGCTGAATTTTGCTTGGCTTTGGATTGTCTTGCGGTCTGCTGATGGTGTTAAAACTTTAACCATTCCAAGTACCGCGATAAAAGGAAACTTAACGAAAACTAATACAACATCGCAAGCCAAACGAGGCTCGATGTAACTATGATTGTCAGTAAAACATATCGCCAAGATAGAACCATTCCCAATTCAAATGAATTTAGACTGTCTTCCTCTTACTCGTGTGAGGTACTAAACCTTTGTTACATTGAAAATATGCGCTTTTTTTTTTTACAGGAACGGAAATGTGCTCATGCAACACAGACTCTCCCCCAAACAACTTTCAATTATTAAAATTGAGATTTCTCATTGCAGGATATTTTTTTACAGTACACGTCTGTCCTTACGTTGTCTTCGAAATGCTATGGGCTGCCATCCACGCTATCCGACAGACGACTTTTCCATTAACACGGAATGTATAGTGCCTTTTGCCACCATGGTGAAAGGAAGACACCAGAAAAAAGTTTAGAATAAATGAACGTCGGGCTTCTTCTGCCAATGTGCGATAGGTTTTTCGTGACCGGACGATATCTTCTTTAGTCAGTACCGTCTGCATGCACCTGTGTTTGCAGCACTTAAGTCGTAATGCATTCTCTATTGCAGGGGTTGTTAATTGACTGTTGGCCCTTGTATTGGTTGACGTCGTCTTTAGTGCTGATATCTGCTTATTTACAACCTTTAAATGGAAAGAGCAAACACATAGTTGCAAATGAGTAAGTAAATAAATAAATAAGTAACTAAGAAAAGAAGTAAATAAGTAAGTAAGTAAATAAACAGAAAACTGGTTTTCATTATTCGGTATTATCGTATAAGAGGCTTTCCCTGTAATTCACCCTTTCCCAAAAAGGATGGATCGAAAAAATTACTCATCGTAAATAAAATTCTCATTATAAATTCGGTTGTAACAGCGAGCACATCAACGAAAATATTCTCCGGCCTCCTCGAATCAAATATTCACAGTGGGAAAGTTTGTTTTATCTCCTCATAATGATAATCTAAAAATTTCCTTTACTAACCTCACTATGACTTAGCTTTTCACGGTTCGAAACGGTTGTTTTCATCAAATCTTTGTCCGTCAAACGATTTTCTTTTCCACGTGATTCTTCTATGTCAGATTCACCGTTCTCGTCATCGGACCACAGATTTACGTCATATCTACTAGGTTCATCCAACAAGCCCTGTTGTACAACGTAAAGCATTTCTGTTACGCCAAAATTTCATGAAAATAACTGATCTGAAATGTAAACACTCCTGA
This sequence comes from Bergia sp. 'catenularis', assembly GCA_025434825.1. Taxonomy (NCBI): domain Eukaryota; kingdom Metazoa; phylum Cnidaria; class Anthozoa; order Zoantharia; family Parazoanthidae; genus Bergia; species Bergia sp. 'catenularis'. Next base: position 7,943 of record JANRMR010052660.1, on the reverse strand, counting down.
AACATCTTCTGATATATTTCGAACACTAAAAACCTGATGTTGTTTACAGTCCGTAAACGCAAAATTTTAGTATCCCCTTCTAGTTATAACACATAACAAAACTCTGTATATAATTTATTTAAATCTGTCTGTCTATTTTATTTTGCCTGATCCTTCTGTATACTATTCCTTCATTCATCCATCCATCCATCGACCCACACATCCATTTATTATTCGTTCATTTCATTCATTCATTCATTCATTCATTCATTCATTCATTTATATAAACATTGTATAAACTTATTGTTAAACTGTTAAACTTTTACGTGTTCAAAAGAGAGTCCAAGAACGGTAGAGTGGTTAGGAAGCCTGAACGAAACTATGTTAATCTAATGATAAAGCTCTAGGCCTCCTACATGTCCTAGCGATCTACATAAATTTCATTCATCAGGTAGTTTTGCGTCAGTTTAGCGAACAAGGAATGATTAGTTGAGGGAGATATCAACGTACATGTAACGGAGTCTCATTCAAACACTTACCCTCCTGTCTTCGTCGTCATCCAACCATAAATCTCGTCCAAAAAGTTCATCTAATGTTCTTATGTCTGAACCCTAGAAAGCAGCAAGATCAGTCTGAACAATGGCAAATCCATTTATTGTTGATATGTAGTTTGCCTACTTTCAAGTCTGCTTACCATCATAATCTGCAGTTCTACTGGAAATGTTTAAGCCAACTCAGAGACACATTTGCTTTCATTAGATAAGATTCAAATGGTTCTGTGTCAATTTGTAAATCGTTTATCCAAGAAAATGCTTCAAAAACTAAACATTTTGTCGTTTATTATAAGCAGATATTGTTTGTTAATCTCTTTTGCCGAAATGATCAGCTTTCAATAAGTGTCCTCAACACGAATTTACTCACAGTTCCTTTCTGCGCTTTGCCTTTAACCATAGCATCCCTAACTGACTTGTCTTTAACTCCCCCATGCAACCTCGGGATCACTTCCAAAACTGACCCATGCTGAACTTTGCATTTATAACTTCGCATCTGAAATGAAATGAATAAAGCGCGTTTTACGTCAACACACTAAATATTTATATAAACGATGCTGAGAAAAATTAACCTAAGGGTTAGGCTTAGGGTTATAAACAACACAAATGGGGTTGATGTTGCGCGTTTGTAACAGTGAAGCACCAGTAAATGATAAGGGGAAGGGGAGAGGTGGCTGAGCCAGTCATTTCATCGGGGTCACGATTTTTTTCGGAACTCCAGCAAGGGGGTCATGACATCATAACATTTCGTGGCCCCAGACTTTAAATGAGAAGGCCAACAAATCAGTGAGTTTTACATGGAAAAGTTACGGCGTTACAGACTTCATTTACGGTCAAAAAGCCACTTTTTCATGCTCCACATACCTGTTGCATATCAACTAGAAGCTGCCATCCCAAAACGTTCATCCCTAAAACGCGACCAATTAAACCAAGGAGATACTCTTCTTGCCTTACATGCGTCTTCTGCACGGTTAACGGAATTAGTCTTTGATAGGTTGGATGTCTGAGGTAGACTCTCAAACAACCGGCCTCGAGTGTGGGTCTGGTAAAACTCTTGCAGTTGCATGCCCCCGAGCAATCACACTCAAACGTTTCAAAATCCTAAAAAGCAAGAAAGAAGCGATTATTTTTTTGCTTCCTTGTCGTAAATAAGCAAATGAAATAAAGCTTAGAGTTGTAAAGCAAAATACAATTTCAACTGATGAACCTACCACGCCTGCGAAAGCCGAGGTAGCTTCCCTTTCCATAATTGTAGTCCAGGCACCTACCAGTGCTTCGTCTTCATACAGTTTTTTAGAGTAAACTCGTATTTGGTTTGAATCTGGTAAATGAGATGTTAGGTCATAGAAGAGAAGACTATCGTACTCTACAGAAGGGGCAAGTCCCCAGCCTCCTCTCCTGAAATCCTGTGGACGGCCATCATCGTCATCATCACGACTTTCTCCCGCGCCACCACCAAAGTTTTTAATGCGCCCTTTTGTTTGCAGATTAATTGTTGCAAAATTGAACCAAACATTTGTCTTGTTTTCAGTGCAATGATTACCGCTAAACAAGAGTGTTATATCAAAATGGATTATAAGCGGAGCCAAAAGGGCAAAAGCTGTGAGTGAGAAAATGGGAAACATGCTGCTCACGGTGCTTGTTTGCTCCAAGAATACTTTCAGAGAAATGTATCCCTCGCCGGTGTTGCATATTTTATGTTTCCTTAACTCCCGCTCAAATTTAAGCGCCAAGCTATTTAACCAATAATTTCTTGTTCCATTGAGCAGTTATCACGTCCATTAGGCATTATCTGCCACTTCAACGTATGAGGTGAAGATGGCAATGTTATTTTTTAATAAGCGTGGTTAATCAGTTATCGAGGATATTTGTATAGTGCTGAGTTGTTATAAAAATCTAAAATATGGTTTATATTAACAACTAATCACATGTTGTCGGAAGTACTCGGCGCTCAAATATTTTAGAGCCAAAAACTAGCCAATGCATGCGGTTCACTCGTTGTTACTTCAGAAGTCAGAAGCTGACAATTGTATGTAAAGACAAACACACTTTTGTTATGCCACACCAGAATGCATGGTAAAGAAGCATTTCGACAATACAACAAGAAGAATGAATTGCAGTTTTGCGTTCCTTTTGGCATTTGGTTCTTTTAAACTACATTAACACCTACAAAGCAAACTACAAACAGAAATTGTTGTTTTCAGCACGCAAAGCATTTGTTAACCACCTGATAACAATCGCGCTTCGCGGGTGTCAATGTAGCTGACAAGAACTTACTAACAGATGCCAATCCCTTTTCTGAAAAGGGCTTGTTATCTTGACAAAGTTCCGCGCGCTTTCATTCTTTGGACTATAAAGGTCAAGCACATTTCAAGCGATTGCCTTCTGTAACAAGCGCAACTCTTCACTAGTTTTATTTGAAGTACTGTAGTCCGTATTTTTGAATTGAAAAGGTGGGGCAAAATGAGCGAGTTTTCACTTGATGAAGAAACACGCGGTGATCTGGAGTACATGCCGTCCACAGCAGTTACTCCACCGGTGACGACTATTACGGGCCCGGCAACGACCCCAGCAGTATTAACATCGACAAACGTTTGCAACTATGGTTTTTCATCCTACCCAAGTTTAACTCAGTATCAGCCTCGGTCGACAGAACCACATTCGAGTCAAATAGCTCCGCGACAACATTTGCCATTTCCACAACCTCTGGACTCTGCGCCACAGATGTATTCGCCCTTTGCGCTTCACCCGTACGGTCTACTGCCCGGTTACATGGCAACGAACGTGCCAACTAGTTACATACAGAACCAAGCTAGCTATGGCTACATGCCTCTACAACATATAGCCCCGAAAATATCAGTAGCTCCTCAAACAACCAGACCGCGTTTAAACATAAACGGACCGCCGGACTTCCTGGAAACTGTGAAAACGATCAGAAAACAATTGTACGAGCTGGCTGGTGTGGATGAGAGCAACGAACCTCCAGAGGGGAGTTTTTATTCAGCGTGGCGAAAATCGGTGATAAACCAATGGAAACCAGTAAGTGCCTCTCCATGCAATCAGAATTTGCCAGCGAGAAATGAACTAATATTTTTTATTTGCATTTTTGTCAGCATGATCAGCATACATCAACCATTCTACATTTTATTGATATTGTATGAAAGATTTCAACTCGAAAGAGTTGTTTCCTACAAAACCCTAATTATAAAGTTACATGTATAGTCCGCTATAGATATACTCTAATTAACATCATTTAGTACTGTTTCGCACACTTTAAAAGAACGATTATTAGGCTAAAACGTATGAAAAAAAAATTGGTTAGATGCAGGGTACTGACATACCCGCTTTCTTAACTGTTATAGCATTCCATGGTCCATTATATTATGGTGGCCAAACTATCGAATAGATGTTTTGAAACTGTTCTGCAACTTGCTGGAAAAGCGAAAATAAGCCAAAGCGATTTCTTGGACCTCTACAAGAAAACGGAGGAACAACAATATGCTTTACTACAGGATCTAATCAATGGCCGGGAATCTTTTGAACAGCTGAAAAAAAAGCGGGTAAGTTAAATTTCCAACTTTGGTGAAACAACTTGCATATATAATAAAACTATGTAAGATGTAATTTACAAATTGGATGTTTTCTCTAAAAAACAGCGAACAGGAGGAAGTGTCAAAACGGCTCAAGAGGCTGACATGACAAGAAAAGAGGTTCGTACTACTGACCGACTTCAACACAAGACATTTAAATGTTAAATACGACTTGTCCAAAAAGCAATTTAAACTAACTTAACAATTGCAAGGCACAATCAACTAAATTTTTATGTAAACTTAAACCTGCAGTTGACCGATGAAATTGATCGTTTAAAAAGCAACAACATCGACCTGCGAGTGAAGCTTGACCAGGTACTGAATAAATACAAATGTTTTATCTTTTTCATTTTATCCAGCTAGTTTAAGTAAGCAAAAAATACTATCTGGAATGTCCTTTATCGTTGCTTTCCGTGTTCCCTGTAGTGTTTTGTTTTGTTTTGTTTTGTAGGTGATTGAGGATCGTGAGAGAGAGAGGGAAAGGGTTAAGACATTGGAAGAAAGAATACGGGAGCTAGAGCAAGAAAAAAAAGACGTAAGATAAATACATTAAAAGATCTGTTGTTATGATAGATTTTCATTTTCAATTGGTGATTTGTAAACGGCAATTAAGGTATTTATTTTCCTGTGTTTGTACAATTATGTTGAAGATATCACCGTTTTTTAACTTTTATTTCTTTCAGTCTTTTATTCATACTATTGTCGGCTATGGCCATCCTATTTTCATCAAGAAGCTCAGCGTGATATACTGCTCTCGTCCTACATAGGAATATGATCAGTACATAAAGGACCGAAACTGTCTAATGGATGAGAACCAAGAGTTGAATGAAAGTTACGTCAACTGGTCAAATTTTGACAGTGATGATGACAACTCTTCAGGCGTAAATCACAACGACCGATCCCCACTGAAGGTATAAAATTTAATTTTAATGGAAAAGGTAATTAAAAACCGCCGTTAATCGAAGTTAGTTTCCGTATAGCCTGTTTTAAGCAGGCCAAACTGTTTAACTTAACCACCTATCACTGCATTTATCGCAATAAGACTTCCAATTATTGCGTTCCAGACTGAAATAAACTACCGAAGGTGACTAAAGACTTAGAAACTTAAAAACAAAAAACATGTGTTCTCGATTGTGATATCTTAACGATCTTTACAGTTGGACATTATCAGTTACACCGATGCAGAGAGTGAAGAAGATAAAACAGAAAGTGATTCTGAAAAAGCCTCAAGGACGAAAAAGGTATTCTCGTAGTATCAGAGCTGAACCGAATAAAATACAGGCTAACTCTTGGAATTAACCAGCGTTCACTGTATTTATCATGACAGGACTTTCAGTTACATGTACATAGTTTTCATAGCATAAAGTACAAGACATCCTATTAAGTTGAAATTTAATTTTTTTTCTCCCTTATGATATCTTTACATCTTTTCAGTTGGTCAGTAGCAGTGATAATTCAGATGATGAAGAGGAGGAAACTGAGAGTGTTTCTGGAAAAGATTCAAGGACGAAAAAGGTATTCCCGTAATTTAAGGTGTATTTTTCGACACGAATCCCGTTTCAAGATTAATTTAAAAATTTAAATTCTAATCAATGCTATAGTCAATAGTAAGTTACGAGGTACACGTTGTTTTATCATAAGATTAAGAACCAGTAAATTTTGGCTGAGCCTCATTGTTCTTCATTTTCACGACAGTTTGAGCCTCAGTTGTTCTTAAAGTGTTCTTGTACCTGTACATAAATTAACATAAAAAACGTCGTTTGACTGCTGTCGCTGATTAGAGTGACATTTTGGCATTTAATTTCATTCAGGAATGAACAAGCAAACACTCTGCTAGATACTTAATTAGATCTTCTCTCGTGAAACTGAAACAGTGCATTGTACCGTATTTGTACCCTCTCTGCGTTGGTTTTTGGTGGAACTTTGTAACTTTTTGTTGCAAGAACTTGAAAAAAAACCCATTAATATTCGTGTTGGAATCCGAGCCTCGGGTTGTTCATAGGTTGTCCTTAATGTTTTGGCAAATTTGAGAATTGTTGCATGTTGTTATAAAATTGTTCTTATGTAAAAAAGGCCGTGTTTATTTTGTACGTTGTATCAGGAAACATCTGTATTCGTTTATGGTAACAAAACGTAAATAAAAAATAATTTATGTGATGTTGCACTTTTAGCAAAATGGGTCAAAAATTCTTACTAAGACAGTAAGGGCAAGAGAAGAGTCGAAGCAGCTTAGACGAAAGCTGACAAAGCAGTCCAGGAGGCAAGTAGAGGTAAGTGTATAAAAACATTTCCAAACTGAATTTGCTTCTCAGAGCGTTTTATAAGATTGTGCAAAATTATAGTGTTGGATGTGTGGATGCAAGTTTAGGTCTTTCTTAACTAACGTTTGTTTGATCCGGTTTGTTACAGGATGATTCAACTACAAAAAAAGGTGTAACAGTTAACAGAGATAAAAAGGTTAGTAACAGTTTTATATGTCCGTTGCTAAATGAATTTATTGAGAAGTTATTTGAGCCATGTGCAGTGCAAGGGGTTGCTGTCAGTTCGGGTTTTTTTGTGCTAAGAACGTGAGTTAATACTGTAGCATTCGTTATGCAAAAGCTAATAGCATGTTTTCCCTCATCTTATGTCCAACATGCGCTTAATAATTTTGTTATTCTCTACAGGTCAAAAAAGCGCATCCACAGAGAGGTATTAATTCAAGTTATTTATCTGAACAATACTCTAAACCATGCACAGTTTAAAAGTTTGAACATTAATTTTCAAAACCACTAACAACTACACTGAATATTTGTTTTCCCGCAGACGCACCGACTTTGCAAGCAAAATTGTTTCGGGATAAATGGGTTAGTTTTACTAGAATTATATGTAATATTGAATGCTGATCCGTAGTATCAGTCCATATACAAGGAACCGATTTAAGTTTAGTTGCAAATCTTCCGATTTTAAAGTTAATCGGTATTTCAAGAGAAGATGAAGTCTAGTTTATATAAACATTAGTTCTCAGAAAAACTGAACTGAGTGCCCTGTAATTGTTTTTTAACTTCCAGGATTACGATGTGTCAAAACTGGCAGTGAACGACTGGGTTGCTGTGATTTATGACGTGACGGGGAGTGAGAGGAGGAACGATTATTTCGTTGGGCGAGTGACGTCAATCACAAACAAGGGAGCAGCCCAAATAAACTTCCTGTCTGAAAAAAACGGAATTTTTTATTGGCCAAGTACTCCAGATAGAGATACCGTTGATCCGAAATTTATCTTTGATCCGGCAGTAAAATTAACTCAAATGGGCCGAAAATTTAAAGTCGATGATTTGGAGGAACTCAGGAAACAATGTGATGAATTTGCAAAGAAGTACTTCCATTGATACGAACTGAAGCCCTGAAAACCAAATCACTCCAATGTGACCGAATCCATTTTTTAGCTTACTTAAAACATTTGATATACCAAAAATAAACGTGAAAACATAATTGAAAACCCGTGTTAGAGCAGAATAGAAAAAATTAAGACATTGGCCACGTGTTTATGATACAGAAAGTCGCTTTCTTAATTCAACGAAAATTAAAAAATGCAAAGTAAATCAAAACAGTGGCCCAAGCGACAACATATGTAATAAGTCATCTTCATTTTTCTAAAAAAAGAAAAACTCATAGTGGTAGAAACATTGTCTATTGTTGTGTCAATGATAATGCAAGTTGTTCAGTCAACACAAAGAACTGAAATATGATCTCCGAGCGCGCAAAACGCGCGAAACTGAGTTTGAAGTTATGTCGTGTCGTGTTAAGAGTCTTGATTCAATTCTCTGCGGAGGGATTTCACAAG
>JANRMR010052549.1:0-14358 GCA_025434825.1 Bergia sp. 'catenularis' | reverse complement strand
AAAACGGTGCAATTAATTCTGTAATCACTGTTGTTGGGAACCAATCAGATTGCAGGAATCACCAGTGATTTCAAAATTGATATAATTAAAATAATAATCATGTTATCAGCGTTTGAGAAAGTGAGGGTTTTCTGTGCATAGAATAATATAAAACAGAGAATTTTGGTTTACAGTTCGACAAAGATGAAAACTTCCAACACCTTAATCCTTATAACACTTTTGTTCCATAACAGATGTTATAAACGTGTTCGACCTACATTTCCGTGTTCTGCCCTATGCACAACTGAGTGACCATTGTCAAGCCGAGTGAATGCAGTCTTCGTGGAACAAGTAGAAGTCTAGCCAGTTGATCCGTACAAGGTCTCTGTATTAAATCGGACAACAGTACACACGTCAGTCACCTCACAGCCAACAATCGAACGCGCTGAGTCTCGAAACGCGACTTTTTCCCGACAAAACGTGTGAGCGACAAAGATGATTTTGTACTCGTTTCTCAAAGAAGTTCCGTTTACTTTGGAATATGAAGAGAACTGGCTTTCATTTGAATAAGAACTTATTAATCTTTCAAAATTATTTTTTTCGGATGCGTGTTTAGGTTTCATGTTGCTCAGAGTCTTGGTGGGGATTGGGCGGTGGGCCAAGCAACGCATTACTTGACGTTTGCTTTGAGTTCTTTTTTTTTTGATCTGAATCCGAAGAGGATGATATTTCATTCATCTGAGCTACTTTCGCCATGTCGCGGTCAATGGTACTACTTCTATTGCCTTGTGTCTCGATTTCTCTACCTCTCCGGCAACTCCACCATTTCTTGAGTTCGGATCGCAAATCTTTCTTGAGCAGGGCGTAAATAATTGGATTGGCACAAGAGTTGAATAGCAGCATAAGGCGCGAGAATATGGTGATTGGGTCGTCGATAGCACCGCGCTCATTGTAAAAGTAAAACACAATTGTTCGGTAGGCTGACAGGGCCCAGCACAGGAGAAAGATAAGGTAAACGAGGCCAAACACTTTGACTGCATGCTTTGCGTCACTGTTGCCTCTTCTCCTTTGCACCCGCGAGTCGCGCGTGGGCGTGCCGTGCGACGCGTGCCGTATCGCTTGATTCAGATCGTGAATCCTTCGGGATTGTTTCATTGCCTCTCGGAAGATAAAAATATAGGCAACAAGCATGATGAGACAGGGGACGAACATGAAGAGAATGATCTGGGTCACATAGAATATCTTGTCGGCTTGTTGCTTCAGTTGTGGGTTGTCCGGGTAGCCATATTGCCAGACCATTCGTATGGAGAGCAGCATGATAGGAACCAGCCATGACGCAACGATTAGTCGAACAGCAACCTTGAGCGTCATAATGGTATAGTACTTAAGGGGGTGCATTATGGCGATAAACCGGTCGACGGTCAAGATGCAAATATTACACAGTGACGCAAAAACAAAGAGGTCGTATAAGATCTTTAGGAACACCTCATCGCATTTGTAGTAGAGGCAAGCGATCCGTGAAGGAATAATAACAAGCCCCACTGCCAGGTCGCTGACTGCTAAAGACACCACCATCCAGTTGGTGATTGTGTGGAGACGTTTCCTCGCACACACCAAGTAAACCACAATCCCGTTTCCGATGGGGATCAGAATCAAGAAAACGTACAAGAAAGTGATGAAGATGGTGACAGCTGTTATGACGCTCTGTGGTGGTCCGCTGACTGAACTGGCTGTTGAGTTATTGGCAGTCATGCTACAATTCTCTTCCTTCAAATATCGATCGCAACTTGCCTGTTCAGTTAAACTCTTTACTAAGAAAAAGTTTCGTTTATACTACAATTCTTTCTTATCCATCCCAGTACATCAAGTTCAGAAGTTGACTGTTATGTCAAGGTTCTTCGAAAGCATGCATGTGTCACCGAATTCTTACTTATATGAAATAAACAGCTAGTTCTTTTATTCCAGTTGCTCACCGGTTTAACTTTCAGAAAGCTTCCAGTTCTTTAGTCTGTTGCCTTAACTTTCTTTGGGAATTGTATCGATATTGCTTGTTTGTCTTCTTTCCCACGAAGCCGTAGTTAAGGAGATCAGGAGAGCATCACAAACATAGCTAGGTTTGTTGTCGGCACTGGAACCTTCTCATTGCTGTCCAGTAACAAGCTTCACTGTTTGCTTATCAAACTATTTAAAAAATATAGTACCAAGCAGATCCTTCTTATGAAAAAAACCGTCGCTGATGAGGGGAGACTTAAACACTATGAAAGACACGGCAAACTGGTTTGTAAAACCTCGGAGGTGATTTTGATGTAAATTATTCTCCAAACAAGATCTAAATAACCTTTTATTTAAGACGTTGTTTAAAATATTTGATGATATTCAATGATTACAGAATATTTACAACAGGTGGCCTCTATTGAACTGCGCACCAACTCCTCGTATCATGCCGCGCGCTATTCATTGGCTTTCATGTTTTGCTTTCCGGACATTCGGAAATTAACGTCTTCTCTTTCATTAGACACCTTTTTGTATTTTAAAAATAACTTTCCTATTTTAGTTTGTATTGATCTAACTGTTTTGGATTAAGGCTGTTCAGTCTGAAAAGTGATTTTATTTGAAGAAAGAAAGAATTCGCTCTGTATGGTGACCTGTTTTGTTGTTGATGAGAAAAGAAAGAAGTTCCAGAGCACTTGGTCGCCTTGTAAAATTAACCATAGATTTGATACAAACAGAATAAATGAAAATACTCTTGAATCAATAAAATAACAATTCCAAATAATAAACATCATTCTTTGAATAAAGATTATGACATACGAAAAGTATTGGCAAAGACACTAGATCACATGATTTAGTAACTTTTCTAAATATTTTCAAAAATAAATTTCAAAATTAAAATTGCTGCTAAAGGTCTCGTTCTGAGTCGCTACACTCCAAGAAAACAGAAACACGTGCTTCTTAGTCTGTTTTAATACAATTTTCATGATTGAGAATAATTTGGTTGTTTACGCCAGGTGAATTCAAACCAGGGTAAACACATTTAGCTGGTTCCCTCACAGGGTGGTCAATAATTCTCATGATCATATCTAATACTATATTACTGTACACCCGTTATCTGATGTAGAAACATTCTTGTAGGCTGTGCGTGCGTAAGGTTTGGCCGTTCCTTGAGGCAGTTTGAACTGTGTTGAAAGTTATCATCGGATCAATGAACAACTGACATGATAGCAGACAAAGTTAAACAGTTACGCAGTTGACTGATAACCTGCGATGCGTAACCACACAAAGGTCTCCCTTACAAAATGCGAAAACAGTTTGGGAAATAATTTGAATGCAGGTTACTTAGCCAGAGAACCCCGCTGCTCTTTTCAAGTGTTATAACAAAAAAAATTCATTCTACCTCCTTCACCTGGTGCAGCTATTTTTAAAACTGTGAAATGACACAGAGCTCTGCGTGGAAGACAACTTTATTTGTTTTCTCCTCGAATACATTTTTTCCCACCGAGTATTGTGAGACAAACGCAAAACTTTGTTTGTAGAAACCATCCTTTAAAGTTAAAATGTACTGTAAACGTAAGAGAGTAAGCTAGCAGCTTCTGACATGCAAACCAGTGTTATTATTATGCTAACCAGTTTTTCATCTCTAATTTAGAAATTAACCCTGTCACGTCAGCGTGAACCTCTATGTCATGTACTAAAAAGCTTAGTCAGGCCGGCTGTGTTCAAACGCCCGAGTTCAAACGTCGCGCCACTGCCCTGCCGAACTAAATCCAGGAATTAAATTTGATGTTAACACGGCAGTAGCACGACGTTTGAAGGTTCTTCAAGGTCTGTCGTGCTAAAGAGCAGTAGCAGGAGGTGGTTCCTAACGTCGTACCACACATTCATAAATTATGAAAATTATGTTTCGCTTTTTCTGCCGTTTTCTGGCAGTTTCGCTTTTTCTGCCATTTGCACTTGGCGCGACATATTTTAATTCACGTTTGAAACTACTGCCGTGCTATTAATTAGAGAGATTAACTTTAAACATCGCGTTTACGGCGAAAGGCGAACGACAGAAGTGACCTTTCCCCTCATTTGCCTTTTACCGTTTGATTTTTCTAACTGAAGGTAAGTAGTTCCGTGTTAGCCACAAACATGAGAATTATTTGGCACTATTTTCGTGTGAACTAACTATTGATTTTGAGGCAATATAAACAGGAATGTTTGATGTTTGCCGCTTGCCATAAACACGATGCTTAATCTTTCTGATATTGCCACTTCGGCACGTCAGTGGCGCGACCTTTTAAGCAGGCCTAAAAATGGGTCAGGAATTTGATCGATCGCAAAATAGCCTTGGCCACAACTGTTGGCAATTTCACTTCTTCTGCCGCTAAGATTTGGCACGGAATCTGTACCTTGCCTGAATGATTGGTCGAGACCTTCGGCCGATGTCTATTTGATTTGAATGTTCAATTAAGCGAGACTGTTGCCTCCGGTAGCCAGGGAACGAAAAAAATCTTGTTACAAATTTCGCGCAAGAGAGTTGTTACCTCAAGTTGGGGAGACTTATCTGCCTTTGTTTTCTTTATTATTTTTCAGTTTTTATTCACTACTTTACAATTTACAACTCATCCTATTCCTCAACGACTGCAACGCAATAAAGTCGAGCTGTGACTAGCGTAAATGCATTGAAATTGAACCCAACTTTGCATTTTACCGAGACACTGATTATCTTCAATTACCTCGTCTTTGATCAGCTCTTGAAAAGATCGTTCAGGAGAGTAAGTCAACTTTACGGCTCTGTTTCTTTGAATCCCTTGCTTTTTACGCGTATGTAACATAATACAATAAAATGTAATACAATGCATTGAAATACAACACTATACTACAGTTTTTCCCTTGCCTTAAAGATACAACCAATCAGAATCCTGGAAAGATATTGCATATTCTACGGTATTCAACGGGTAATATTCCGTTTTGTTTTCCCGCCGCTACTTGCGCGCGCCAGGCGAATTAGTTGTTTTTTCTTGGGGTTTTATCATGAATTCATTAAATTACTTCGTTTATTCACTTATTCATTCATTCATTCATTCATTTATTTCTTTATTATTTGTTCAATTATTTATTTATTTATTTAATTAATAAATATCTTTTAGGAAACACTGTCTCATTTTTTTGACTGAAACACCGTGCACATTCCATCGTGTAATGAGACCCATCACCAATAAGATATTCGGACACAAAGTGCAAACTCTGTGCTTACGTACGATAGAGTTTCATAGTGTATACCTCCCTATTTCAAATGGGGGGCATTCAAAAAGTACGTTCACCCGAAGGGGAGGGATGGTCATGAAAAACGAACGAAAACGAAGGGAGAGGGGGTCCCCCGTTGCCTACGTTTGCTCTGAAAAAAAACCAACGAGCAAAGTTTTTATTCTTGTTGGTTTCTCCCACTGTAGATCTGAGAACGCTTTTTGTAGTTTTTATGTGTTTTACCGCATTTTTTAGAAAGCATACACTCTATTTAGTCTCCCAGCCGGTATCGGGGTTTCAAAAGTCGTCATTTAGACGTAACTCGCGTCTAAGGGACGTCTTTTAGGCCCCGGTGCCGGCTGGGCTTTTATGTCTGGGTCGGCCGCTTAACAACTTTTCATTTACGGGAGGGAAGGGGGGGGGGGTGTCGAAGTTCGAAGCAGTACGTACGGAGAGGGGGTCATCACAAAACGAACAAAAACAAACAATGGGGAAGGGGGTCAAAACTCGGGAATTTTTAGCGAACGTACTTTTTGAATGCCCCCATGGGAAAATATGTGAGGAGACTTGTAATTTTCGCCGATTGAAAACATGTTTTACTACTCAATTCAATTGGGCACACGTCTTCGGCAAATCTTTCTTAGTTGTTCCTTCATTCGACATTTTCCTTCTCTATCTGTTTTACGAAGCCAAAAAGAGGAAATTTTGAAGAAATAACTTTGCTGTAGCATAAACTTTTTTGTCAGCGTTTGTAAAAAAGCCCCCTCCCCAGCCGCCCCCATACATAAAAATAATTTATGAAATTTAAAAACAATTTTAATTTAAACTACCGGTATTTTATATTTGTTTTCTTGTTTTCTATTTTTTGTCAAGTAGTACCAATTTGTATATTTTTAAGTAATAGGTTTGTTGTAACTGAAATATTTCTGTTTAAATAAATGCAAAATCTTCATTTGCAGTTTTTAAATTTATAAATTCTGAAAATAAAGAAGATCACAGAGTTGACGAACAGATGCTGAAAAAAACATGGAGATTTTTATTTATACAGACACCCACTTTGTTTGATTCAAGTCCGGTGAGGATTTCTTGGGGCTCTCCCAACCGGTAATAATTTGGCGCCGGGGGCGGCAAACAAGCTGAGCCAAATGCGGAAAAATTGGGGAACGGCCGACTGAACTACTAAACTCTTTCCTTGCATAATCTCAGCTCTTGTGATCCGTGAGTGGACTTGTAGCAAGAATGACAGGGCGGAAGAATAGTCTTCTCGCTTTTTTGAACTTTCGTATTGAGAACTTTAACACCAGTTTACAAATTTGGTAGACAAACTCCATTTAGTTAAAGATCAAGTTATCAAGTGTCAGAAAAAATTTTGCGGAGAAGTAGGGCCTTTTACTTCGTGAGAAGCGGTCTTATAATCAGCATAAAAGCTAGTTCAATGCTAAATGTTCATGTTCTGCAGTTCTTAGCTGAGCTGGAAAGTTTTTGGCTTGCCGCTGACAGACCTCTCAACCTCTCAGAACCAAAAGCCTGGAAATCTAAGTTGAAAAACCTGGAGATTGGGTGGAGGCTTAGGAACTAGTGTGCGTCGATCACATTTAACACGTTTAACTGGGTATAATTTCTCCCATTCTGCTTTGAATGAGGTTTTGTACTTTGCTGCACCTTTGCCGCTGTTGTTCTTTTTTTTCTGAGCCAGAACCCCCAGCCCAGGAGTCTCTTTATCATTCGTCGACGTCCACCATTTTGTTTATCGAAACGGAAAGAAGAAACAGCGGCCAGCGGTTTTGCTCACCACATAGAGCCAGTGAGGAGCGATATCTGATTTCGTTTTTATTTTTCGGAGACAGAAAATTTCCATTCCATTCAACAAAAGATTATCGCATAGAAAAATCATTCGAACTGATACAAATATACCAGTTTCATTGTGTTTCATTGTTTACCGTGAAATTTTTGTGACTAATCGTGAGACCGTGAGATCGACCTTGAGACTTGAGAGGTCTGCGAAAAACCGTGAGACTTGAAAGGTCTGCGCTTAGCCTGTGTGGCAGATTCACATGGGAGGTGAGGGGGCAGGGAGCAGGAAAAACGAAAATAAGGCGCGCGTAGGAGTTATAATCGGTTGAGATCAGCGATAAACGGCACGCGCGGCCTAGTTTTGTTTTGTTCAGGGTGCACAAGAGAGAGGATGGAGCGGCTCTCCCTGACACATGTGTATTCTCCTTCCCGTACTAGGCCTCACGCAACTATGTTTTACAGGCTGCGCGCGCCGTTTATCACCTTATTTTCGTCTTTCCTACTGTGAGTCTGTTACATTGGCCATCTGCGCTGAGAAAAAATTTGGTTGCGCGCGCGAGATGTCTCGTTCCCAGGGTCTCTCCTACAAACAAATCATCGGGGGGCTTTAGATGGAATCTGGGGCGAGTCGCTATTTTAGCACGCAGAGAATCAGGATGGACGACGGTAAGTTGAATTTTCGTGGTCATACACAATTGAGTATCATTACTTACATACTTACTTTGTAAATTTCACTAAACTTCGATACTAAGTTTTTGATCTGCTAGTTTCAAATACTATTTGAAAATGCATTTTATGTGTATATAATCGGTACAACCACACTGTATGTTGGTTGACTGCAGGGAATGAGCGTTGGCTACGCGTTGTGTTTGTATTGGTGTTGTGTGTTTCACACTAAGTTTCATTTACAGTTATTTTCTAAAAAGTAGAGAGTTTTACACCTTTTACCTATGTCATATATACTTAAACTTTGTGTTGAAGTACATTTTAGACGTTGTGGTTAATGTACTTGATACGTCTTGCAAGAAGAACAAGTCAAGTGGCAGCTAAAACTGGACTCTACTGTCTTTAGTGTCTACACGTTAGCACAGAAATTGAAGTTGGGCTGTGTTGAATTGCTGTTAAGTCCCAAGTTCTTGGTTTAGATAAACAGTAAAAATAATTCTATTAAATAATGAGCACTTCTGTATTCCTGCAGATGCTTTGATTAATAAAATGAGTTCCAAGGCGTGCGGCAATCATACATTTCTGTTATAATGTAAAGGCCGGTGCACACTTGAGGAAACTAATATCAGATAATTTTCTCACGACCTAATGAGGCAAAATCCTAACATGAATTTCACTGCAAATGTGAGGAAACAGTGAGCAAACAGCCTTGTGAGGGTGAGAGCTTGGCCATTTCCCCAAGTTTGCACTGGTTTTAAGCAGTTAAAACTAGTGGTACTGCAGCCAGCCCTGGACTTGCAATCCTGCAATGACATTTTTTAATGAAGTTAGTGCTATAGCAGTTGTATAAATTATTACTACTGGTGTGATATAATGATTTTTAAAATCTAGTGTAACCACAGTCTAACAGTCCTCATATGACGTACAAGAATAACTAAATTGTGTTATTCTAGTCCCAGTCCTAATACAACATAAGCATAACATTTAAAACTAAAGGTATGATTGTAACCGTAGAAGTTACAGCTCTCATAGTCCCATAACATTAAGTTTGGGTAAGGGGGAGCTTAACCCTTGAATTTGTTGGTTGTTAAGAAGATTGGAGAGGGAAAAGATTTTAGAATGCTCATAGCAAATGCTTTTCTTGAGCAAGCAAGTGCCACTCCATGGATAGCATACAAGCTGGTAGTCAGTTATTAAATATTAATTCTGAAATGTAATTGTAAACTTACCTAAAGTTGAAAATCAAAACCAACTACTTTCCATTGCATCATTTTTCCTTTTAATTATGTCCAAAAAATTAATACTGAAATTTTTTATTAATCTATATCAGCTACATTATTGACACCTCTGTGGTTCAAAATATGATTCTTCAAATCAAAACCAAGATAACAGCAATTAATGATTGAATTACAAGGAAACTTCCATAAAAGGTTATGTTTCCCTCTTAACAACTTTGTTCTCAAGTTTGTATAAATCATCTCTTCTGGATATGTCTCACTGTAGCAATACAGAAACTTGTCAGTCTTTATGTAGATAAGTGGCAAGGACACTATTCCAGAATCAAGCCTATCAGAAAGCTCTACCACTCAGTGTTTGAGTAAAATGGTTTATAAAATAATGCTAGACTAATTTGATTTCCTGCCTTACAAGCATTTTAGCTAAAAGTTTTAAGATGGGAGGAAGGGAAATACAAGAAAAAAATCTTGGAATTAAGAAGCAGGCATAGCTATGTTGGTTAGTGTGCAGCCTTCAGAGCTAGAGGTCCCCAGTTAGATTCTCAGTGACTCCAACGATCTGCTTTAACTTTCCTCTGATCTGTGTAGCTTTAGCTTTGAACAGTTGTAAAATGGAGCACTGACAGAGGGAGGGGGTAAAGTGTGCACCGAGGGCCACAAGTTTATATCAGTTGTATTACTGTCACATATTACCCTCGTTAAAGAAAGTTGCTTTAGCTTTACCTTTAACCTTTGGAATATATCAACCAAAGCCAAACTTGGTAAGACAAACTAAGTACATGTATATCTATTTAAATAATTTTTAAAATAAAACATTTTTTACAGATGAACAAACAATGAAACCAAGATATAAAAAGTATTCATAAAAATTTCAATGCCCCTTTACTTAAAATTGTGCCAGTTAAAACCCCCAAAAGAAAGAAACCAAATGACCATAAACTGTACAGTGGTTTTGCTTAACGGGTTGTTGATTTTATAACTTATAAACTATCACACGGTTTCTGCATAATCCTTTTTGTCACCATAAAAAGACAACAAACCCATTCAAAGCCCATTTTGCAAGGAAAAGAAACCATTCAGAAATGTATTTGACCATTAATTTTTTCAAAGCAAAACTCTTTTTTTCAGAATCTTATTATTAAAATCAACTCTTTTATCGAACTTAAAAATATGATAATGCAAGTAAGTTTTTTGGTTGACATTGTGGTTTTAAGCCAGGATGGATATGTGACTCTCCAACCAAGGGCAACAGAAGTTGCAAATTTCAAGGTAGCATGGTGTCATCACATTAAGGCCAGGACCAGAATGGAGAATTATTTTATTTTTCCCTGATATAAAAAGTAGCAGACAACGAAATACTTTCCTTCTCATATTCTGACAGAATGTTTAACATTCCTTCTAAAATCACTTAATGCGAACACTAAATACAATACACAAAAATCACTTATCTGTGGAGGAACATTGTTTGATGCCTTTCAGTCCACAACATCCATCATCTTGTTTGCTACAATGTTGTTTGGCAAGTGAATTGATCTTTTTTCAAAATTATGGTGATTTCCCTTGATATACCTAAGTGCATTGGTTAGTCTTTGGGTGATACTCTTGTTCATTTCCAGCTTATCAGGCCATTCTTGTTGAAAATGTCCAGCACTTAATATTCTTATACATCCAGCAGTTTCTTATAGTGGCTGTATTATTTTTTTGGAGGGTGGGGGGGGGGTGAATGTTCAGCACTAGCTATGCCATCAGAGCTGTGAATGCATTTCACTTTCCACCGATGGAATCCAAACTTATTGGAGTGCTACATGTAGTTGTATCATTCTTGTAGACAGAATTCCAAGTTTCTGCCAATGCCCCAAATCAGAAAATACTGTGTAGGCCTTTATTTTCGCAGGAGTTTATTTTTGTGATTTTTGAGGGTTTTCAGATATATCACCAAAAAAAGTTGCCACAAAAAAAAATTCTGCAAAAATAAACTCCATAAAAACAAAACCCAAATTTTCCACCTTTAATGCTGAACCTTTAATTTTGCATATTATAAACACAATTGAACTCTGAGCTACCACTGAATACAGTTATTATGGAAACTTACGCAACACCTCAAAAGAACCATGTTAGGACCTGCTCAAAAAATCTTATCTGTTCTTTCTATTAATATTTCGGAAAATCATTTATTTTTTTTAACACAATATTTTTATGCCAGATCTGAAACAGTTGACTCTTGTAGTCATGCCATGTGCAAAAGGATCCAAATCAATGTCAATGAAAACAAAAACAAAAACAAAGCTAAAACATAAAAACAGAAGTTCAGTTGGGGAGCTCTCATACTCTTTTATCTTATTCGTTGCCCATAGCCTCCCACAAGATTTTTAGTTACTTACTATAGGAGCTCAAAGGGAAGTATAAAACAAGCGGTAACCCTAGTTGTCCTGCACAGAGCAAGACTCAATGGTTTTACACACATGGAATGTGATAATTAGTGTTTTGTACCTACAAAAGAATAAGATAGATAAATCTATAAAGTTTGGCCATTTTCTCTTATTTTTTCATCAAATTGCAAGAAAAAGTTTCCATCAGAAAATCTAGGTTAACCCAAATCACAAAAGTTTGTTCCAACTATCGGTAGACAAAAAAATTTGCCCAATTGCAAAAAAAGATTCCCACAAAATTTATGTGCCATAACATAAGTTGTGTCAAGCAAACATTTTGAATAGTTTCATTTTTGCACAACGGTTGAAGCTTCAAACTCATTCAATACTTCAATGGCTGGTTAGCTTAACTGTAATTGGACTAATTTCTTTTACACTCTCCTTACTCCTGATCTCAGTTGAATACAGAAATATTTTCTTCCACTACCTCTACTCACTGACGCCATGACAATCTGTCAAATTCCAGTGCTTTAGCAGACACGGGCAGGTTAAGTGTGTAGCCTCCCATGATTAATTTAACCAATAAGGCAGCCATTGAATTGATGATCCTCTCTCAACATTGGTCATGTTGTCTTCTTTTTCTTTTTATCAAGACAAGTTCTTTTTCATAGGGATACAGACAGAAACAAGCAAGAAACATTTTAAAGTTATCAGAAGTGGACGAGGGGAATGCTTTTATTAATTTTTTTTTCTTAATTTACAAAGAATCAAGTTCAGGGGGTTTGTAAAATAGGAATTTCAATTGGTCTGGCCTTACTGCATGAAATCTTGTTCAGATGTTTATAGGTACATGTATGAACTGCAGTCCTTGATGATATAAATGCTAAAACATCTTGGGTATAAATACATGTAACACAAAGGCACATAAATGTACATGTATCATTTGATGTTATAATTAATAAAGCAACCAGAGACAGATCCAGACTTTGTGAAAGGGGGATGCACACTGACATAAAAAGCTCTTGAGATGTGAAAAGTCCAGTTTAAAATGACTGAAACTATCAGTTTGGGAAATGAAAAGGGGGGTGCACCGGTCCCCATGCCCCCTCCCCTTTAGTCCAACACTGGTAACACATGATGTATTGCAAATGCTGCAACAATTAATCACCTCATTTCATTGTATTTCAAATATCTAATAGTTCTCTAAATATTGTAGTATTGGCTGTTTTGAGACATTTCTTGTACATGTACCAAAATTAATTAGTTCTCAAATTCCTTCATACTCATTTTAAATGCTAGAAGAGAGTTGTTCCTGTTGTTGGTTTCCAGTGATTACCTATGGGTAATAATAAACACATGGAACTTGTCTAAACACAATCCTATATGGCATACCTTTAAGTCACATAGGTTTTCAGCCAATCAGAGTGTTTATTTTATGAAATTTTTTATAATAATTTTGTCATTGTGTCAGACCTTGAATTAGATTCAGAAGGTGCAACGTCAGGCTCGGCCACCCAGCCGGTCAGGAGACACATTTCCCTGAAGCTCAAACCCAAACTCAAGTCCAGCTCATCAACGAGGGTTAGGAAGAAGGAGAGTAAATATACTGACAGGAAATCCAGCGCAGATGGTTAGTAGACTTTAAATTAAGTGTATTTACTCTGATGTTTTTGTAAACTTTCTTCTATAATTTCTCATGTTAGCTTTAAATATTGTGAAATAAATTGGTATACATAATATTATCAGAACTCAAAATTAATCTTTTTTCAGTCACACTTGTGTGACAGATTTTTACAATTTCATTTGCAAAACCTTGATTTTTTTGCACATTTGGAATAATTTAGTTATAATAAACACTGCATGTACAACTAGCTGGTTACTAGCTTCGAGTCTCGATATTCAATTTTATTTCAATTTTTTAAAAAGATATGGATTGTACTGTATCTGTGAGTGACCATGCTGAACTTGGCTAACTACATAATCAGCTATAACAAAATAATGGTTTTTCTTTTATTACTAACCCAATTAATTTTTATTTTCAGTATTAAATACTTAAATGTTTAATATAGCTTAATAAATGATTTATTTTTTAACCTGACTTTAAAATGTATATCAGGGCTCCCAATTTTCATTAATATTTAGGGGTGACTTCACCCTTTGATTGCCATTTGAAAGAGTTTTTTCACCCCCTTTTCAAAATTTTAGGGGGTTGTCAACTTTTTCTACTGTAAAACTAATTGAAGTTAATTCCAAAGTGAAATATGTTGCATGATTCTGTTGGCTTCTTCAATTGTCTTCCTACTCCAGCCTGTCCCTCAATATCCTCAAAAATATAGCGTAACAGCATGTCAGGCATGGCTTGAAAACAGGCCAATGCATACAAATAAACACATTTTTACCATTCTTAACAAATATATTTCTCCAATTATATTCTTTTGATTTTTATGAAAATCTGGTTACATTAAAAAGGAAAAAATACTGAGTTTCACTTTCAGCACATATGCCACATCACACACACCAAATCACAAAATTAATGTATGATCAGTGGAGTTAGCCCTTGAAAGCATAATTATGCATGACCTTCAAAATATTCACAATTCTCAGAAAGCAAAATGAAGTATGGTCAGGTCTTATCATTGAGACCTAACAGTTTTTAAAAAAAAGTCATGTGAGATGGCATAAGCCTTGACTGTCATATTTAACAATTATTGACCGAAGTGGAGGTAAGTATCCATCACTTTCACTGAGACTAAGGATAATATGGTAATTGTTTTAGTATATACCACACAAGCTGAATAACTAGCACACCAAAAAACAAAATAAAATGGAAAAAAAAGAAATGGGAAGCCATTTTGTTTCTCTTCAGCTGCTGGGAGGTGAATACAGAGATGCCAAGGTTGAAGAATTGCTGGGCGTGTGATTTTGAAAATTTAACTCCCCAGAAGGGCGATTTCCTGCATTTTTTTCATTTTTTCGAGATAACTTGTGCCTTTTCGGAGACGCTGTCAGCTCAGTGTCAGACATGGCGACAGGATTGGCAGTGTCTGAGTGAGCAAATTTGGCGCCAAATGAGAGCACGTGCTGTC
>JANRMR010052438.1:0-14359 GCA_025434825.1 Bergia sp. 'catenularis' | reverse complement strand
GATAGATAGATAGATAGATAGATAGATAGATAGATAGATAGATAGATAGATAGATAGATAGATAGATAGATAGATGACAAGATTGTATTGTATTGTATTGTATTGTATTGTACTGTATTGTATTGTACTATACTGTATCGTATCGTATCGTACCGTAGTGTATTGCATTGCATTGTATTGCATTGTGTTGTGTTGTGTTATGTTGTATTGTATTGTAACGGCTTCTTCTGATGCAGTTTTGTAATCTTGTCTGAGTCGCTACAAAAAAGTTATCTTTCTGACTGAACTCGCCAAGTACTATTACCTCAGTGTTGATAGAATTGATCCGAAACAATTGTACACTTGACATGTCTACAATAATCAAGTTTTTAACCTCCAGTTGTTAAAAAAGGTTTTTTTGTAGTGCAAAGATTACCATTTGTTTTTACTATATATAAGTTTAAGAAATACAATTTATATTTTATAGCAAAACCAAAAAATAGAATGAATCAATGCGAGGGCAAGGGTCAATTATACAGAATTTACAAACTAAAACAAAACACTTTAAGACATTCTCGAATGCAAACGTTCGATTTCTTTTGTTATTTAGCAAAACTTAAAAAGGATTGTGACGTTCATGAGGTCAGCTGACAAAAACGAACACCTTTACTTTTTCAGATACTCCGTGTTGGTGGCAGAGCATCCATTCCTTGTGTTTGGCTCCACCCTTTTGGTGATTGTGATCTGTGGGCTGTTCGACTTTGTGCCACAACTTGGAGCGCCAGACATTCCAGATTTTAAACGTCCGGTCATGGTATGTTTGTAAATTAACAAATATTTCCTAAAGTGGAGGTGACTAGTTAGCAATTATCCACCGAAGTGAAGGTGGCTAGTGGTGGATATTTACCGAGGCGCGAATGCGCCGAGGTAAATATCTATCGCTAGGCAACGACACTGGGGGGGGGGGGATTGTTTTAGTATTAACCAAACTGGTTAATAGCACAAGAGTAACAAGATAGCAGTTATCACAATGTCCACAAGCATGCAGCTTGGAAATTCAAGTAGAGGCGACAGTAAGAATGGAAACATCTATAAAGAACGTAGAAGCCATTGAGAGGTTTTTAAAAGCAGCAAGTAGAATAGTTTTACAAGAGCCAGCAAAATGGACCGAGTTTGAGGACTGTACAAAAGAAGAGCTGCCTGAAGTGCAGCTAGTGGAGACAGAAAACAGTAGTGATGAGGAAGACCAAGAGATTATCTCAGAATAGTTAAAAAATGATTTTGTAAACGTTTTAATGGTAATAAACTCATTCTTTCTTAATTATTGACATAATGTGAGTCATTTAATTTCCGCGTCATGTTATGTTCGCGACACTTACTGTTCGAGTCACTTATTGTTCGCGTCACTTTAATTTCGCGATTTCTTTTAAATCGCGAAATTAGTATGTCGCGAAAATTTCATGTAATAAGGTAAATAATTAAGTGAGTAAGTAAGTAAGTAAGTAAGTAAGTAAGTAAGTAAGCAAGTATGTAAGTAAGTAAGTAAATAAATAAATATATGAACTCGAGGCACCCAATTCTCGCGTGCGACGTTTTTGACGGTTTTACCGGTATTTCCTTTTATATTTTCTTTTACATAAACTTCAAAACTCCCCTATTGCAAAGCTAAGCTATTGGAAAACTCCTGTTTCAAATTAAAATTTTCGGAATGTCCCTCATTTCTCTATTTCATTTTAAATGACTGATGTCTTACTTTACTTTACTTGACCTTACCTTACCTTAACCTCACCTGACCTGACCTGACATCACCTTACCTTACCTTATCTTATTTTACCTTACTTGCCTTACGTTACCTTACCTTGCCTTACGTTACCTTACCTTGCCTTAACTTACCTCACCTTACCTTACTTTACCTTACCTTACCTCACCTTACCTTACCTTAACTTTCCTGAACTAACCCGACCTTACTTTAACTTACGTTAACTTAATTTGATTTAACTTACTTTACCTCACTTTGTTACTTGACCTTACTTTAACTTACCCCGTAATTTACTTTACTTTACATTACCTTAACTTACCTTACTTTATCTTATTTTATATTACCTTTTTGTAACTTACCACAATTTGTTTTATTTACTTTTCCTTATCTTATCTTACCTTACTTTACCTTACCATATTTTAGCTTAACTTTAATCCTATCTTAGACAGGCGTTTTTGGTATGTCACAAACTGGATGGCGGATTCCTGCCCAACGCCCTAACTTTTTTTCATATTTGTCCTTTACTAAAGAAACTTGGCAAAATTTTAATTAGGACAAACTCTGTTTGTTTCGTCCAGCTATTTCCTAGTCTAATCTACCATATCCCTTGCAGGGTTTTGAAGCTCGTGGTTCAGTAATCAACCAAAGATGGAGAGCTCGGTTCAGCTTGAATAAAGCTTTTGGTAAAGGCACATACAGAGTATATCCAGACCCTGGACGTTACACACTGAATAATACCAACAGCACTGTATTTGTCAGGGAACCTAATGAGACCAAGTCAAATTCACCTACGAGAGGGAAGAGATCTGGCCGAAGTGCTACAAGACAAGGTGACTCGTTATTTTCTGTGTTGGTTTAAAATGAGCAACATACAAGTGTGTAATTATATACTTATCGGTGTATGTTGGTTGGTTTGTATGTGTGGAGAAGATATAGAAAAATAGAGATATTTCATGATCATGTTCTCAAGTTTATGTTTCAAATACTGGGAAAATGTTTTAGGCAAGAAACATATTCCAGAGCATGCATGTTTGAACAGGCATTCGAATTCGTGTAGGGGTGCTTTTGAAATTTCGCTTTGCAGAATGTTGTTAATTTGCTAGAGTCGTCCAGAATGTTGTTAATTTGCTGGAGTCATGGATTCTTTATGACAAAGGAAAACTGACAAGAGTTTTAGGGAATTTGAGATCCATCTACTGTAGATCTTTGATAAAGCTGGTTATTAGCTGCTTGCTGTTCTACCTTCTGCTGTAGCATGGTTTTTTATCCATCTATTGTTTTTAGTTGAGAACGTGGAGAGCTGCATGAGTAGCTATGAAACTGATCGAGTTAAAATTGTCCGTTGATAGATTACAGGAAAACTCAGAAATTTTCATAAAGCTTCTTGTTTACAATTTTTGTTTTTAAATTTTTGTTCTTTTGAGGAGTTGCAGTTAACATTCTGGTAGCTCTGTTCAGAATGGAGTTTGTGGGTCTTGGTTCGGGGGAGGGAAGCTTAACGTGAGGGAGGTGTTGCCCCAGGAGATGATGTTTTAATACTAAACGTAAAACGCTATTGTTAGAACATATTCTCTATGACCTTGAACCGAACACAGGCGAACCGAACGCCAACTGAGATTCTGGAGCTTTTTGATTGGTTCTCCAAACATTTAGCGAACGCGTGTGCTATCATATCGGATTTTGGAACATATGCATTTGATGCTGTGTTGGATTTAAGATTCTATACAAAGCTAACAAGGTTTCGTTTCAAAATGACTATAACGAACAGCTACAGTTTGTAAATCCTTTGAAACTCCATGGACAAACAAATAGTTTGAGTAAAAACCACTAATGTGTTGCTGTTTTTACCTTTCCTGGCATTGGTAGATGAAACAAAAAGTAAACGTGTGGTGAACGAGTTTTTCAAGGTCAAACGAAAACCGCTCTATTACGAAACTTGCGGATTAATTAAGTTGTTCCCCAAAAATATACTAAATCGCCAACTCTTTGAAGCAATTTTACAACACAGACAAAACAACTGTCTTCTGTAGGCACAATCAAAGTGCCATGTAAAACGATGTTTGGTGCTTTTAAAGGGCGTGGGAGAGAGCTGTGTAAAGCTTTGTCACAAGCAGTTCTAAACTAAAATAATTCTCATCAACAAATTTTGAAGGCAAAAATAAAATTATTTGTAATGACGGCTTCGTGACCTTAACCATCCGTCATCTTGGATTTTATATCAGCACTGTTCAGCAAGTTCAAATAGGTCACGATAATAAACTTTATCTTAATCATCCGCACTCTCTGTTTTTACTACCTGACATTAGGTTCAGAATTGATCGAACTTTCCCCTCCTTCAGTTTGTCTGCCATATGTACAAATTATATGACCGGCCATCATAGCATTGATGTCATTCCTTTGCATTCCTTTTGCGTTCAGCGCATGGTGTGGTATTGTTCTTATACTTATAATATTTCAATTTAGGACCTAGAAACTGGACATTGTCATATCACCAACTGCACATGTGCGACAGTCCAAATGTATATATGCCAGGAGGAGTAGATCTGAAGATGGTATTCTCTTCAACACGCCATGACAAAAACCTCATGAACGTCGAGAGCTTAAAAGCAGTTTGCAGAATTGAAGACAGAGTATTGAGGTCTTTTCCTCATTTTGAAAAACGTTGCTTCAAACGTAACGTTTCACACGGTAATATGTCTTATAGCGAGTGTTGTCCGAGTTGGACTTTGGGAAATTACATTGCCGAAGCCACAAGACGACGTTCTTGTCAGGACATCCGAGAAAGAGACGTAAAGTTTATTTTGAAGGTTATTAAAGGATGCGCCACTTTGTACCACCAAGGTACCATTCAGGAAAACTGCTGGGACTTTAAAAGTCAACAGCCCTTGCCATTCTGCAATCAGTTACCTGTGCAGTGTGTTAGATCCAATGCTGTGTACAATATACTACATTACTTAACCGATAAAGACTTCTTTGGAAGAGACAATAATGACAATCATGTCCTCTCCTATACTGCTGTTTTGACACCAAGAACCTTTGATGAGGACTGGCAGGTACTAATAATAAGTTGATAACAATAAATTAATAATTATTAATATGGATAACTGAAGATTTTGAAATACATTTTACAAAACATATTAATAGCGATAAAATTATAGAACGACGTTTTGACGTCTTCATGACATCATTGTCAAGTCCAAGTACAGTACCAGTGATTTAAATTCAAACATAAATACAGAATAGTTAATTAAATGCTTCGGAATGTGATAGGCTATGACATTATGTAAATAGTTCCGCAAGTATCGAGTCAGATTGGGTGTTGAGTTTAGGTTTCACTTTCTTAATGAAAAACATTTATAAATTAATTAGGCAGTCAAACTGGGTCTTGCATTTGCGGAGAATCCTGAACTGTTCTTCCAAGGTGTCAGTCGGAGCACTGTGTGCTTCATTAAGCCGTTTACCAATAAATATCTCTTGTAATTATTAATACTTTCTTTATAACTAGAAAGTACAAAAAGATCTGGAAAAATATATGTCTTCGGCCTTGAAAACTTGTGCTTCTTGGTAAATTATGATATTAAGAAAATACCACCAAAAATTACCAATAAGAATAGAATACCACTTTAAAATAACATTCATTTTTTATCGACGACAAGATGTCGTTTAAAACCCATCTTAAAACTTGGAAGGTTTAGGCCAAATTTCACAACAAAGCGTTGGCCAAACAGTGGAGCACGAAGATAAGTTATACTAAGCAGCAACAGTTAACAATACTTAAGTCAATGAGAGGTTATAGTCCTTGATCACTTTATTTTCCAAGTTTAAGTTACGATTCCTTTAACCCTTAAAGTTTTGTGCCTTTTGGAGAAACACCAATGTTTAGGGGGTGGGGGTGGCGGATAATGTTCGTTTCTCCTAACATTTAGCATGCGTGATAATTTATTTTTTAAGTTTTTTATTTTAGTGTGGCGCGTGCTCAAAAATTATAAGCGATAGTTACTACAAACTAGTGCAATGCCGTCACCGTCTTTTTTTTGCAATAGTTTAAAATATGAACCAAAATCAGTCATTCCCGTGTGCAGAAATCCCAATATTTTTCAGCTTTTAGAGTAAATTTAACCAGATCCAAAAGAAATATCGAATTGAAATAAAAGTTAAAAACGTGTTTACTAATACCCCCTACACGTTTAAGGCTTAATTTCCAATTATAATTTTGCATTATTTTGTAACGTGTTATGCAGGACTTCCCTTTGCCTTTTCATGTTTACGTATCTTTTCCCAAAAGTATTTTCTTTTAATTAACAATATTATTATTAATATTATTGTCATCATTATAAATCTTATTATGATCATTAATATTGTTATTACTAATGATATTTTTATTTCCAGGTTGCTGTATATGAAAAACATCTAAATAATGGAGATGTGACAGATGGAGATGTAAAGCTTGCTGGAACAGATTTCCATTATTTGAAATTTATTATGTTCAACAAGATGTTAACGAAAGACCTAGTGTACCCCACAATCGCTATGTTAGCTGTGCTAATCATTATGTGGTTCTACACGGAATCAATCATTCTAACTATGCTTCTAGTGATTTCTGTCGTTAGTGCTTTGATAATTGCATACTTCCTTTATATGAGGATTTTCGGGCTGGACTTTTTCCCATTTCTAAATGTTACGACGTTAATTTTTCTTGTTGGCATTGGCGCAGATGACGCGTTTGTGTATACGGATGTGTGGCGCCAATCCAAAAATCTACACCCTGGTGCCACCTTAACAAAGATTACGGCCGAGACATTGAAACACGCTTCGTTATCCATGTTTGTTACAAGTTTCACAACCGCTGCAGCTTTTCTAGCAAATCTGTCGTCTGAGATCACATCCATCAGGTGTTTTGGCCTTTATGCTGGAACTGCTATCTTATGTAAGTTTGCTCTAATGGTTACTTGGTTTCCGGCTGCTGTTGTTATCAATGAAAAATGGTGCGAGCAGAGAGCCTGCCAGAAAGAGCAAAAACGCAGGGGTAAATACTTTAAACCTACTTCAAACTGTGTAAACCAAACCTCAGACGAGATTCCTTCTATAGTATTTAGAAAGGCAAGTTCAGTGGAAGGGGGAAGCATTTTCAATTATCGTTTGGGTGGACGCAACGGCGAAGCGTCTTCTGACCTTCAAGACGAGTTAACAGATATCAGCATGATGGTCAACTATTCAGAGGTTGAATTTGAGAGGCCCAGCGAAACTGAAAGGGGCTCAACAGACACAGTTTCTGAAATCAACCTGCCACTTAGGGAAAACCCTGAAGTGAGTATGTCAGAAACGAATTCTGATTTCACCCAGGCGCCAAAAGGCTACGTAGGGTTATTACGTTACCACTACAATAGAACCGTGAGGGCCTGGGCTCGATATTGTTTTGATAAAATGTTTCCTGAAATTGTGCATCGACTTCGATTTGCCTGGGTTGTGTTCTTCTTTGTGTTGACCGTGGGTGGACTTGTAGTGCTTTTGCATAAGCCTGGGCTTCAGCTTCCAACTTCGACCGACTTCCAGATGTTCGATTCCAGCCATCCTCTCGAGGCCTACGATTTGTACCTAAAGGACAAGTTTCGTTTCGAGTCAAGCACGTCCCAAGAAGGTGTGACGTTTAACATTTATATCTTCTGGGGCCTTGAACCGATTGATACTGGCGATTGGCTAAATCCTTACGATTTCGGAGAACTTCAGTGGGACAAAAGTTTTGACATTGCTCACCCAGATTCTCAACGCTGGCTTTTACATTTCTGCCGGAAGGTCCGTGAGCAAGATTTCTATGCCAAAAAATCAGGAATAGAAGAAAAATGCTTCATCGAAACCTTTTACAACCAAAGTTGCGGTATTGATCCATTGACAAGGATAGTCCGATTTCCATGCTGCAAACACAACTCAACTCTCTTCGATAAGCAGACACTTTCCACTTGTTCAACCTTAGCGGCCTATCAGCATGCAGCTCTCCTATATCAGAAGGTTGACCCGAGCATTGGACATATTATTTACGAGGGAGAGGAAATGAAAGGAATTAGCATGCACGTCACAAGCACCATACCACTCTCCAGAGCATACGAGCCTGCGCACAAATTCTGGAAAAAAATAGAAACATGGATGGCAAAAGAAATGGAAGCAGCCCCTCCAGGCATGCGCAACGGATGGTTTATCAGCCAACTTGAATTTTATGACTTACAGCGCAGTTTGTCAGATGGAACTGTAACCTCAATGGGAATCTCTGTACTTACAGCTTTTGCGGTAATGCTACTGACTACGATGAACATCTTTGTTAGTATTTACGCCATCACGACCATCGTTGGCATCTTGTCGGTAACTATTGGAACGCTAGTCCTTGGTGGCTGGAAACTGAACATACTGGAGTCTATAACTATGTCGGTTGCCGTTGGTCTTTCGATTGATCTCGCAATGCACTTCGGGGTAGCTTATTGTTTAGCAACTAATAAGAATTGTAGAAAAGCCCGCGTAGCTTTCTCATTGTCCCGGATGGGTTCTGCCATTACTATGGCTGCTGTGACAACCTTCATTGCAGGTAGGTGTACCAGTTGCTGTTATAAATCTCTATTTTGTAAAAAAAACAATTTAAGATAACACAAAGGAATGTTAAGATTAGTAAACTCTCTTGGTAACACAAACTTTTAATGTAAAACAACGAGTCGAGGTGCTTCACAGCCCCGAAAACCCTGACGGGAGACAATTTATTGTAGAAGTTTTGATTGCACAGAAAGCACAACATCAAGAAATTTTCAGTTTAGACTGCTACACAGAAGAATTGTGACAAACAAAGTTTGGCAAAAAATAGGAGTTAAGGAAACAAATTCTTGTACTTTTTGTCAGAAAGAATACATCTTTTTTGGAACTGTGAAAAACTCGTGCTTTCTGAAACTGTCTAGAGGGCTGGCTCCACTCCATAAATATCCTTTCCACAAAGAAAGTTATAGACAAGTTGGATGCCACTGGATTGAATTCTGATCCAGAAAATTACCTTCTTGGTTTCTGCAAACTCGCTACGAGATATTACATATATACTTGTAAACTGAAAGGAAAAGCTCCAAGGATGACTTATTTTTTGAACCAACTGAAATATTACGCCTCTATTGAAAAAGAAATATTCTCTAAAAAAGAATTTCAAGAAAAGTGGAAGCCTTTGCTTTCGGTTCTCTTAATATAATCCTTTTCGTTTATATGAAACAAAAGATGTATATTGATCCCCAAAACCGAAAACCCAGGTCTTATAGAAAACGCCAATGCAAATGCTGTAAAAACTTATAGTTACAGTGCACACTTCCTTTAAGTTTAAAAACTATTAATTAACCCTTTCTCTTGTTCTTACTTGTTTATTTCTTCAAGTTTTTGTTTTTACTTTGAAACATTGTAACTAAAGTACTGGATGAACTTTAAGCAACACTGAATGTAACTATTGTAACATCGTAACAATATAAATAAAGACTTGCATTAAAAAAATCCTGATGTTTGGTAAAATAGGTGAAATCCAATGTACAATTACCACGATAATAACCCAGGTATGTATAATTTAAAACGTCAGTCTAACAGATAAAACGACTATCTAACTTCCTAAAATATATTCCTTTGGATATTTGTGGCACCTAAAACAATAATCTAACATATATTACTTTGGGAAAATAATATTTTTAGATCTTACACTTTAAAGATGAAAAGTATATTTCGGTGCTCGGACATCTTTTGGTACCGTAGTTAGCAAGGAGTTTAACCTGAGGTATGACTTGTTTGTTTTAGGGGCTTTGATGATGCCATCGCACGTGTTGTCCTACATTCAGCTGGGCCACTTCCTGATGTTGGTCATGTCGGTAAGTTGGGCTTTTTCCACATTCTTCTTTCAGTCGTTCTGTAGTATCGCTGGTCCACAGGGAAACTTCGGGCAACTTCGCATCTCTCGCTTATGGAAAAAGAATTCTCCGAACAACCAAGATTCTAATGAAGAACTCGAACCACTCCGCAACAACGACAACGTGAATTATCAAGAAGATGGCAAAGGTGTTTCCACTGAAGAAAGTAATCATACCGACGACGAACATGATCCTAACGGAGAGAAAATTTATAACGACCAGCTTCTACCCTATGCGGAAAATTCTCACAAAGAAAAGGATCCATCTGGCAGGGGAGGTAGTAATTATGACAAGAATCTGCACGATGGAGATGGGGACGAAAAAGACAAAGGAAAATCTAATGGGGACGGGAATAACATCGAAAAAAGTCTACCTACAGGGGAGGGGAATAACAATAATAAGGGTATACCTGGTGGAGAGGGGAGTGACAATGACAAGATTCTTCTGGGTGGGGAGGATAATGGCAATGGCAGTGGTCAGCCTGATGGGGAAGGAAATGACAGTGGTGAGAGTCACCTCCACAGGGAGGGGGATGACAATAACAAGAATTTACTTGGTGGGGAGGAAAAAGACAAAGACAAAGATGGGTCAAGTGGAAAAGAAAAGGAACAAGGCGTTACAGACCAAGCTGAAGGTACTGCTCCGCTCTTGTTCGAATCTACCGTGTGAACGTGATGGGTTTCAAAAACTATGACTTGTTTTCGGGCTTTGGAACGAACAAAATGATTTAAAAAACAACAGCCAAACAATACAAACAGCAGTAACAACAATACGCAGTAGTAATGAGAATGGTATATGCATTAACAATAGCAAATGACAAAAGTAATTAGACTAATTATATTATCTAGTAGAGGACTCACGCCTTGCTTATTAGAAAATGTAGTTCAAGAACGTGTTGTATAATTGGCGAAACTCAAACGTTCTGTTATCACAATACTGCGCGCCTTTCCGAGGGCTTTACCTCAAATATCGCCAAACATTTTCACAAACTGGACTTCATAAAACTTGAAAGAACAGGTTTCATACACCTGTGAGGGAATGGAATATCGAGAGGCATATATCGTCACTAAAACTGCTTTTAGTCAACATTAGTTAATATAGAATATGTTTGGTGATAGAAGAGCGTTAGTTTTCCACCAGTTTATTAAGCTTACTTCCATTGTATATGGTAGACAGACGGAAGGACAGCTGGAATGAAAACATTTTATTACCGGAATAAAGAGGAGTAATAGCTGGACAAAAACGATTTATCAGAAGTAGATGCATTTCATTTATTTTATTAAATATTATATTATTGGCACACAGGATATTAACAGCACACTATGTCTGTTTATTGCATCCTACTGTTTTCTCGAGTTATCGTTTCTGGTAATTTTTGCTACCGTGTTTTATATAGTATTTGTAACAGCGTATGACGCATTCATATTCATTTTTCATTTAGCAGCAATGAGTTGATCCTACATTTGTGCAACAAATTCTTAGCACTGTTAAATGCGTGTTAAATATTCCATTTCAATGATCAAGCCTCCGAGATTGTCTTATGGACTTGGTGAACACTTAGCAGTTTATAACGACGCATGTGCGAAATGTTAAGGCATCTTTCAATATTGTGTTTACGTTCATTCATTGACAAAACATCTTTTGCTTAGAATAGACAAATTATAGCAATTGGACACAAGCAGCAACAAGCACTACTGATCAGAAGGTAGTTTGACTTGCTAAAAATTGCTAAAAACGTCATTTCAAACTGTAGCTAGTTTCTCTTGTTTAAAATCTTGTCGAAAATGCCACTTCTCGTCTAGAAGCCAATATTCGAGTATTAATGTTTTTATTTCATTATCCATCTTTTTTAATATAATTTACTGCTTGTTTGGGATATTCCTATACGGAAGAAATTTAATTTAATTTGTAGATTGAGTAGGTTTCGCGCACAGAACACATCTACCAAGTTTATGATTGCTATTTCAGGATAGCATCAGAACCTACAGTATAAAGACAGGACCTAAAAACAAAGTTTGTGTTTTCATAATTAATCACAAGTAGTGTTCCTTAAACGAATTCGTAAGAACTCTTTGTAAAAAAGAAATAAACTTCAGAGAAATATTGCATGTATAACGTATTTATAATAGGTATATAACTATTTTATAAAGTGTAAAAACATTTTATCGTGAAATGCTAAACTTAATAAATCATGCAGGCTTAGAAAAATATTGATTTTTAGTGAGTTACTATACATAAGTATAAAATTTTCTGTATTTGTTGATGGCGAAGTTTCAACGATTTACGTGGTGTAAAACGTTCAAGACCACAGTAAACGCACTAACATGACGTCATAATTAAAAGAAATCCAGCCCCCAATAAATAAAGTTCTCGTGATTTAAACAGTAAAGAGGCTTGCAACTCGAAAACTTTTATGCCAAAAATAGACACAAAACTTCAGTTACATCGCTTTTTGCAGCGTAAAAAGGACTGTAGATTTCTACCAATTCTGGCTTTAGGTTTTATTTGACACGCCAATTGGATGTTTTGAAGAGAAAACTTGTTGAGTGAAAAAAATATATATAAATGCAGCTTATGACTTTGCAACAATCTGCCACTAGAAACATGTTCGCCGAAGCCTGTTGTTTCTATGACAACTTTTCTGGCCATGCGTTATTGGTTGTGACTATCTACCAGCAGCAGCCGCAAGTCTTGATGCCCCTAGAATGAAATAGTTACGTTACAACGTTTGTTAGTATAACTTAGATGTTAAAAACAGACCAGGCTAAATTGAAATGGTAAAAAATATCTAAATGCAATTTGTTACTGGTGATAGATTTTGCGTGTTCTTTCAGTTTATGGGGTACTCACCACCACACCGAGATTATCCAACTCGTTTCGAGAAGTGTTTGGGTTCTGCTATCTCCCATGAGATTGCATAAAAGGAAAGTAGTGTGCCAGAAAGAGGTCCCGAAATAAACAAATAGACCTTGATTACGATTTGTATGTCATTTGAAAACTCTTCTTAATTATTAGAAGTGTAAAGAGCAAGTTCAACTTGGTTGGCAACAAGAAAAAATGGGTAAATTATTTCAAGAACGAAGGCGAAGTTTTTAAAAACAGAAACTTTAAGACAGAATGTATGGCGAATTTTGCGTGGAGGTGCAACCTTTCACGTCCATAAACTTGTAAAAGTCAACATGCATTTTCTGTAATTTTTAGTTATTATTCAAAAATTTGCTAATGTCGCATTTTCTGAGATGAACTTCAACTTGCTTTTTTCTATTTCTTGCGTTTAAAAAGGGCTAACTTTAAGTTTTGGAATGACATACAAATCGTGATAAGAGTCTTTCCTTGGCAAGATAGCACTCAGAGATCTAACCGACTTGGCCAACCAGACTTACACAAATGGTCGGATGAGAAATTGATAACAAAACGACATTCTTACGAAACCTACCTTCGGAAGCAAGAAATAATTTACCGGCCGTACTCTGATTATTAGTTGACGGCTACTGTCGCTTGTTATACCAATATTTTCCCTTATAATAATACTCCTCTTAACTGAGCCCAAAGGCTCAACAAAACATGGCAGCCGTATCCCACAAAGAACAGCTGTCAACTACTTATCAATATTCGGCATATTACTACTGATAACTTTTAATACTTAAGAGTCTCCGTGATACGAGGAAAATACCGACAACAGACATTAAGCAGGCAAAAAATGACCAACCTGGGGCAAGGTCAGGGCGGATGAAATCGTTATTAGTGGTGGAAAGACGTGTTGCTGAAAAACAAAATATAGCGCAATCAGTTCTAGCGAAAAACTATTTTTCAAGGCAGTAAGATCACATGTACTTACTGGGACTGTGCTCCAAGTGGAAATAGTGAGAGCCGCCGGTCGGGTTTGTTGGAAAATCTCTGGAGGTGTTAATAGCACGCTGTTGGGCTGAGGTTAACCTGGTAATTCAGAAAAGTAACAATAATCACCTTCAAGAGTAAGGTTGAAACTGTCTCTCTTCTTGTCTGCCTTTTTCTCAATATTTCATATCTGTCTGTCGATCTGTCAATCTGTCTGCTTGTCTTTCTGTTATCATATATTCTCTCTGTCTACTTGTCAAGCTTTTTCTTAAAGTTATATGTATGTCCATCTGCCTTCCTGTTTGTCTGCCCTCTGTCTGTTTGCCTGGCCTCCTGCTTGTCATCCTGTATCTAACTATTTGTTACTGCCTGTCTGCTTGTCAATCTGCCCGGCTGTTTTGTTTGGACACCGCAACAACTTACCTTCTTTGTTCAGGTGGAAGGTAATCCTCTTTCATCACAGAAACTTTTGCAGGTTTCATCCCTCTCGTCAGCGCAGAGTCCTGAGTCAAGTTTCTAATGAATTCGTGATAGTTGATATGTCCTTCTCCATCCTTGCCACAGCTACAGAAGCAGTCAACCGTGGGAGAATATATTAGAACAAAAAACCCTCAACTATAGATGTTTAGCACAAAACGTGTTTTAACCGACTACAACTTTTTGGTATCACGATTATACCATTTTTAAATACTAGCTATTTCAATCTGGTTAGTGGTTAAAACAAAATAAGTTTGGTAAGTGGTGCAGCTGAGATGCAAGTGTTAAATAACTTGAAAGTTGTAGTTCAAGCCCGGGGGGGGGACTC
This sequence comes from Bergia sp. 'catenularis', assembly GCA_025434825.1. Classification (NCBI taxonomy): domain Eukaryota; kingdom Metazoa; phylum Cnidaria; class Anthozoa; order Zoantharia; family Parazoanthidae; genus Bergia; species Bergia sp. 'catenularis'. The sequence goes on along the minus strand of JANRMR010052438.1, from coordinate 69 downwards.
CAGTTGGCAACGGGCGGGGATGATCGTCGTATCTTTTAGGGGTCAAAATCAGGCATCTGGTATCTTTTA
>JANRMR010052216.1:0-10390 GCA_025434825.1 Bergia sp. 'catenularis' | reverse complement strand
TCGTACGTGTTCTCCGAGTTTCTGTACGTGATGAGGTAATAGAGAGGCAAGGAGCGGGGATACGTGTCTGAGAGGGGCCACCTTTTTCCCAGGAAACCATAGTAATAATAAAGCCGCTTAGGAGAAGACTCTATGACCTCTGAAAATCCTTGCTTTCTCGGAATTGGGGAAACTACCTATTGAGGCTTCAAGTTTCTTAAATACGAAATACTCATGAGGTGAAAAATTCCAAGTTAGATATGTGCTTAAGAAGAGTTCTGTTCTCGAAAACGAGGTTAAAATTTGGGCAAATTTATTGTCATTAAGGCCTGCAAGTCTCGTGAAAAAGGTTTTTTTTTCATGAGCTCCCAGAAAAAATTGAATATGATTTATTAAAATTGGTTTTGTTCCCTCAGTCCTCTCCAGTTCCGTTCTTTATCTCGACTAATCTGCGTTGCACCACTCACCAGAAGAAGCCAGCCAGTAGTGTGCTAGCTGCAGCTAGTAGAGTGATCAGCTTAACATGTGATATTGTTCAGTATGAAGTGCAACTAGGTTTATTAAAAAAAATATCAGCCTCAACCGTTTCCCAGGTAAAGCTACTATATATACCGTGAAATAATAGGCCTAATAGTTTAGCCATATTCTGATCAGCGTGATAAAAAAACAGCGGAACATAGATCTGTAATAACATCACCAATATTGCATGATTGAGGAACACATCAAGCTGAACAATTAGGTTGCTCAAACTTCAGGAGGCTTGTTGAGTACCAAGCTTGTCATTTCTAGGGGGAATGAATCCATTACCGGCGAGAGAGTGCAATAGAGTTCAATAATATTAGAAACACAATCTTTGATTGAGAATGCATTTTGAGATCCCAATATCGGTCATTATGAGTTCCACATAAAGGCAGCTTAGGAAATTCGTGTTTAGTCCCAGCTATTCTCCAGAAAGATCAAGCCAGTGCAAACTGAAATGAGCATGCAACATTAGTCAGCTTCTGTACATGCATATTTTGTAGCTTATGATATATACAAGACGTAAAACGAGTTCTTCGTTATTTTATTAAACCAATGTAAACTGCAGGGCATTCAGCGACTTATGTTTGCTCAAATATATTCTTATATTTGCTATACTTTATTCAGTTCTGGCATACCGCAAACTTGATTATCTTGCCAATTTTCTTGCAGTTACCTCTAGCTTAAAGAAACTGAAGTAAGATATCTCTATATCTAAAATCATGGTGGTGGATCTTTTAGCCTGAAAATACAGTGTTCTGAAATCCACTTCTGATTGTTTGAAATGATACGCATATATGAATATGTTCATTGATTTTGGAGTAAACTGGCGTGTCAAATGCAACAAACCTACCGAGGTTTCTACTAAACACAAAAAGATGTTGGGTTACTTGCGAACTAAAACAAAGTATTAAGTGTAATGAGTTATAGTAAACCACAACACGCATAGATTCCATGCAGATAGCTTTTTATGCCAAGAAAAATAGTTCGTGTGAGCGTGGTTATGTGTTCTTTTAGAGTACTTAATCTACTTGGTCCAATATGCTGAACTATGTGATGTATAGTTGACGTGGTAATAGTTCCGTACATAGTGCCACGCACTGTCTGAACGTTACGTCTGGGTGGGCATATAAAAGGCAGCGTGGACTATTCACACATTCTATTCCCTATCCTTGACACTCTTCAGTGCACAGTTGCCAACATGCTTTATATGCTGGGACAGATTGTATTCTACTTACACCAAGTGGTGTTCGTTAACACAGTTTTGATCCTCTGTGTGTGGGGCTTGTACAAACTTCTACCAAGAAGTAAAGTAGGACAGTTCCACAAGAGGCATGTGCTCATCACCGGTTGTGACTCAGGATTTGGAAGAGAATCCGCTGTTCGCTTGGATCAGATGGGATTTCGGGTGTTTGCTACTTGCTTGACAAAGAAAGGAGCCGAGAGTCTGAAATCTTCCTGCAGCGAGCGTCTGGTGGCGTTCCAAATGGATGTGACAAAAGGTAACGAAATTCACCAGGCATATGACATCGTGAAAAGTCACCTGCCCAGTGAGTGTGGTAAGTTTCTTCTCTCTTCTACAACTGATTCTTTTTCAAGGCATAATTCAAGCAAAGTCGTATTATATCAGTGTCAGTGAGACAAAAACGTTTTGATTGATTGTCTTGGGGTATTTTTCCAAATTGAAAACAAGGTATTCGTAGAAGAAACATAAATAGAAGGGATTTCTTCCAGTTTGGCGTGTTATTTTTAAGTTACGATGAGTAGTTAAGTTTGTGGCGGTGTCTTAAATAGATACTGAGATTACATGGATTTAATTCCAAATGGGAATGTTGACATAACAATACTGATAAAACTACTGGAAAAGTTACCACAGCTGAGTACTTTCGTATAAAAAAAACATTAAGCAAACTTTGCTGAACCCTTCCTCGGAGACACAGGGGCAAACAGTATCGGAGGCCGACAGCAGTAGGGCCATACTCCCCTTCACTTTTTTTTCGCCTCAGATTTTTTGCTCGCTCGGCAAACGGACCGCCGGTTGGCCTCTCACCCCCATCTACAAGCAGCTTTGACTATTGAACACTTTCACAATAAAAGTTTTCTAACGGGAAAACGTTGAATTTTCTTCACTCATGCAGAATTTCAATTGCTATGCGGATATCCGAAAAACACGAATAGGTTTAAATGAAGACTTCCAAAACAGCTACAGAGCTAATCAAATTACCTGTTTTGTAAACTTGGCACTTCATCCTACAGCGTTTGTGTTTTATCCATTTTTCATATCAAGGTACACGTAGAAAATAATAACATCAAGCATTTACCCGTTCAATATAGTTTTAAAAGTTAATCACGGTCGTGTATCACGTAATAGCTTTACTCTTTTTCAGCTTTTTTGCAACCGTTAAAAATTAGGTTTTGATTCCAGTGTTAAACCTTTTATAGAAAAAGTCAGAGTATTAACGTGATTTAAGTACTCTTCATTGTAACTCGTAACAGCCTCGTTGCTTTTAAATTACATTCCTCTAAAACGGTTAACAGTAGTGTTCTAAATACATGCGGGGCAAAGATCCTCTACTTAAGCAAACTACTGATAAACATTCCTTATCATTTACCATTTCGGACAATGCTATTTAGTTGTTTTATAGTATCAGACAAGTCACGAGTAGTCGGTTCATTTTGGTATTCTTCTGCTTCATAAGGAATAAAAGAGTACTTGTAGAAAAATTGTGTAGCTAGACGGTAACTCATTTTTAATGCTCCATATCGCCACCTGTACATGGCCGTGTAAGATTCTAACTTTCACTGTCTCGGGGAACTTAGTCTGCAGTGAGAGACATAGAGATATCCTAAAACTAAATCATGTTTACTTAGACTTTTTTCCATTGCAATGATGACTTGGTTTTCAATCAGTACGTGTTTCGTTGTAACACTTACAATATAATTTAAACAACTTGATTACTTGTATTATTACTTGTTTTTTCTCGATTACAAACACGGCCAAGCAATTTCCCCACGCTTATACTGAGAGCCAAATGAAAGATGAATATAGATTATTTTCCAGTGTTACCTACAGCTTTAAATTCCCTAGTTTCGTATCTTTTAGGTTTGCGGAGAAGGAAGCTGTGAACCCCAAAACGTGACTATAGAAATAATAGTCTTGTCTGAACCTTCGTCATCGTTTTGTTAATCATAACACAAATTACGTAACCGTCATTTCTTTAGTACTACATATATTAGACCCACAAACCACTCACGTCATTCTGGTGTCAAGTGTTCACTGTCTAAAGATAACCAGAAGTAAAATCCTTCTCATTTAGCTATTTGCTTGTTGATAATAAAGTTGTTTTTCCGGCTTAAAAGCAGTTTCCGAGTTTGAGACCTCGGCTTGGCTAAGTTCTCCCTTCAGCTCCCCATACTTCCACAAAAGTAGGACGATTTCGCGTCAACTATGTCAGACCCCATTTCGTGAGAGCAAAGTTTCACGCAAAACTTACCTTTGCGATTTCAAACAACTGCATGATGTCGTATAAGAGAGTCACAAAATGATATACAAAATAGTCTGGTTAATTCTAACTATACTTGTTTTATACCACCAAACCAAGGAAATCTAAACAGAACATACATACAACGTATTTGATTTAAAAAAAATCAATCAGAGTTTAATTTCATACCCCCTTCAGGCTTTCGTGTGATGCAAATGATTAGCCAGAGGTTTCAGTTTTGGAAAAAATGTTAGCAGCAGTAAAGACAGTGAAACCAAGATCTTCTTTATACTTTTTTCTTGCAAAGGATTGTGGGGTTTGATCAACAACGCAGGAATTTATCTACCCGGACCTATCGAATGGCAGCATCTGGATGACTTCAAGCGGCTTGCAGATGTCAATCTTTGGGGTTTGATTAACGTAACGAAAACCTTTCTTCCACTTCTTAGAAAGTCCAAGGGTCGAGTGGTCAATTTCTCGAGCGTGGGAGGTAAGAGAAACTGAAGGGAGTCAAGTGCTACACTTATTCAAAAGTTACATTTTACAACGTGTTTGCCAAACTCACCTTATTTTTAAAGCCTGTTGTCCATTTTTGTGCTGAGGCCGAATGTTATTGACTTTTGTGAGGCCTTCAGTCTCAAGTCTTTAAAAAATGTTTTTATTATTTTCATTTTGGAGATATTCATCATTTGTAGTGTGAGACCAAAAAATTACGGGTTGTGAAAAACGAAGGGTATTTGCGCTACAATAAAAACTTTTAAAAGTATTTAAAAACTTCTATGAATTAAGGCAACTATAAAATTCATTTGAGTATTCCAGTACCGAAACTCGCATTCTTGTGTGTTAATACTTCGTTTTTGAAAAACCATGATTTATTTCAGTCTTGGCATGCACCAATGTAGGAGACCGGACCTTTCTTAAAATAACTGTATATTCGAAGACTGTTTCCAATCGTTTAACTAATTTTCATGTGATATAACTACCCAGTGTATTTGCTGTGTTTACCAAGCTATGAAACTGTAAAGCTGCGAGGTTTTGAATGCCTAGGTTGTTTTTTAAAACTCAAATCAAATTGAGTGATTGATCTCATTAAGTTGGCCAATAAACTTGTGTTATGTAATAATTAAAGAAATCGTGTCTCAAAGAGTCTTAAAAGGGCTTTTTCACGGCTTCGCTTCAAAAATGATGACAAAGAAACTGTTTCAAGCCAAAATATCTATCAACAGTAATTGTTCAGATACCAATTCAAGTTTTTCAAGAGGTAAATGCCACGGATGGTTTGCTATAGGAGGCGATTAAGTTGGATTGTAGTTATCAACTTTTATGTTCCAGGCCGGAACACAAAGTAGTCAATTGCTTTAAAATGCATAAAACCTTGGCAGAAGTGATTGAACATTGGCGATTTCATGGATAAAGATATTTTCTTTAAAATCCTTTAGAAAAACAACTTAAAAATGCAACTTCTGAGCAAGAGAAAATCCATTCCATCAGTTCAGCCGCGAAAGAGCCCCTTTGGAAAAACCTGTGATACTCGAGCACGTTGGCGCACGGATCAAAAGACTTATTTCCTCTTCATACAGATCTTGAAGCCTAAAGTGAGTCAAGTACGAACGGTTTTGTTTTATTTTAAGAGCGATGACGGTACTCAAGTTTTTTTATTCCCCATGTTATAAAACGATTCTGTAACACTCTCCTGTAAGCTACCAACTACATCAGAGCATTGACAATGCTACTCACTGAATTAGCTGAGATCGCGTATCATCAAAGCCTTTGCTTTGAATATGACATGTAATATGACTGCTCGGAAACACGCTGCATCTTCCTCGCAAGCCAATACTGATTCAATTTACAAACTCTCCAAAAGATTCCTCGTAATATGCATCGGCACTTCAGTAACGGATGTCAGAATAGTCGGCAAGACAATTCAAACACTTATTCTGATAAATCATGATTAAGTTATCCAAAGAATTTGAAAAGATCTTGAACAGTTCTAAATCTCCTAGATGACATGCATATGCCGGCAATGCAATGATCCAAATTTTAAGGGCGAGCATGACTTTAACGAGCCATTAGGCCTAAGAAAACATCACGTATATGTTATATTGTACACCTTTTCATTCTTACGTATAACGTCGCTTTGCCCAACTTCCATCAGAAAGTTATTGTTGGAAAAACGGCTGGGTACTAAAGTACATACCTCAATCTGAAGATAAGTAAAGGGAGTTTGAATGATCTATACAATTTGAAAGCAGACGAGCAATTACTTGAGAGCAGCACAAATTTCACACTTCAGGAAATATTTATCTTTGGTATATTATAAAACACGAAAATGATTTTAAAAAATCAGTTTAATTTCACTGATTGACGTAGGACCGAACCATGTATCACTTTACAAAGGAATATTTTGTTTTGACTCAAACAGAAGATTAATAAGAATTATATAGATGTTGGACACAAAGTATACTGATACAGTCACGTTCTGGTTGACAATACGATAGTTAAACATCCCAATAACACGAAAGGACAATTTATGTGAAATTGAGGCTGAAATCCTACAAAAAAGTAAATAAAGTGCAGTCTTGGTTCTAAAATAGGCGTTCGATGGGAGTGTGTGCGTCGCCTTATTGTGCACAACATTATTTCAATAACTTATGAGAACACAAGTCGAGGTAATTTCTCTACGCCGACTACTAGAAATACAAAAGATTGCAGTCACCAATAGTTAGATAATGTTAATAGTATCTCATGAATTTAAGGAATCGTAACAATTCAAATTCGTGATAAAATTTGGAAAATTTAAGGATCTTTACGAACTGAAAAAAAAAAATTTAGTCAACCCATGCATTTACCAACATTGCCAACTTTGAATATCACGTTTACAATGGCCGTTAAACAAAGAAACAGACCTGTATAATGCACTACGAATCTAATCGAGTCAAGGTGTCGCAAAAAAATCAAATACTTCTCATCGTTAGAATTTTTTCACGATATCTGTTTATTATCGCACTCCTATTTCTCGTTTTGACGGACTTAACTTTATGAGGCGCCGACTGGAACATAAACACACTCAACTTCGGACCTGCCACCCCCCGAGAATAAAAAATCTGGAGACGGACTTTACAAATCCTGGAGATTTATCATAAATCCAGGAGAATTAACAAACTGTCTGATTTCTTTATCTAATATCTGTACGAATGTGACACTTAACTACTACTAATACAGACGTTTACTACAGAGAACTCGGTTTTCTTGTGATCTTGGTTATACTACGAGTTGTTAGTCTGCTACCGATTTCACTGGCATTACATGTACATCTTATTCTCTACCTCCACGTGACAGAAATCTGAGGGGTCAAGTCACTGGCCGATTGGAAGGAAAAACAATCTGTGAGCTCAAAATCGCTGTTTTTTAGACGAAAACAAACTTTGAAGCTTTGTTTATTACCGGATTATTTTCCTGGAAAAACTGGGAAACTTCAGGCTTTTGCCTGGAAATCGTAAGAAATAAAAAAAAACCCGGGAGTCTCACTCCAAAACTAGGAGAGATGGCAGGTCTGCAACTTGTTCTGTGACATTGAATAGAAACTATGTTTTCTGGCTCCAGCTAACTCTGGCAGACGGTGCACTTTTTCATAGATGGATTTCGCTATTGGAAAATAAATAATGGATATGTTAATGCGCAAGTTGCAGATATCGTAATATAAGTTCATCAAGTTTTCAATCACATAAAAAAGCGCTATGATTCCCCTATTTCACTATGATATCCTTTTTAAGTTTTTCAAACTCTGCAAAAGTCTCTATAACACTACAATCTTGGATTTTGACTGATGAAGAGCTATTTTCTTTTTTTACGGTAATTTTGGTCAAAACAAACATTACCAGTGCATTGTGGGATTTGTGGGGCAAACAGCAAAATGAAATCAGTTACTTACAAAACACTGCGATGAGCCGAATATTTTGATTGAAGCATTTTTTAAGGATATGCTTTTCTTTAAAATAAAACAGGTCAGGAAAGTAGCCGAGAAAACACAATTTAGCGGTTTAAAGACATGTGACTATTTGATTACATCAGAACAAACGTATTCTTGTAAAACAGCTCAACATCTCGCAAACTAAAATTTAAATATTCGTTAAGAGTCTTAAACCGATATATTTAATAATATTACAATATAACAACCGGTTGAACAAGAAGAATAAACAAAAAAATAGATATTAGATTCCAAATTTACATAACATTTTCTTGATTTTGCTAATTCAATTTCTGTTCATTTTCTGTTGATCTCTCACAGGCAGCATGACGGTGCTTAACTTTGCCGGCTACTGCATTACCAAATATGGGGTTGAAGGATTTTCAGATGCATTACGGCGAGAGATGCGCCCGTGGGGTGTACTGGTCAGCATCATTGCCCCAGGGCCTTTCCAAACTCCCATTTTCAACACAGAAATGATCATTCAACGATATCATAAAGTTTGGGAAGCTTTGCCCACTGATGTGGCTCAAGACTACGGGGAGAAGTTTTGTCATGATAGTAAGTAATATATCAGTTGCATTGCTAAAAAGAGCATTTATTTTACTCGCTCTATAACGCGAAAGATATTGCTCTGTCTAAATCGTGTATTTCGTTTTTCTGTTAATCATGACCATGGATAGTTAAACAGGTCCTAAGCAGGTTTCAGGGCATAAAGGGCTCCGCGTAACATGTTAGCAGTTATACCCTATTCGCTGGCACAAAAAAGAAACCAGTTAAAAAAATATGTTCGACAAGATTTGTTTCTATAAAGATTCTTGTAGCCGTTGAAAATCAGCACAAAAACGACACGATTTCGACAGAGGCTATATTTCGTGTTCGTTTGCGTGACTTATAAGACTTTACAAGCGCGTAGGCAGGAGGAGGAGGAGGGGGTGCGAAGGGCCGAAAAGTCCGCGTGAAAAGTATTATTTCCGTCAGTAACAAAACGTGAAGTTATGAAAAAAGAGACACGAATCGCCTTTTTTCTTCTTTTGACCACTCCATATTCTCTTTTTCAACCATGAAAACGCACGAAATGCTGTCCAAGACAACCCGAGATTTTTTCAAATTTTGACAGGGGGAGTATGCCGCCGGATCCCCCCAAAAGGTTTCCACCTGCACTCCCTTCCTGCCCCCCCCCCCTCCCCCGACGAAAAATACTGGCTACGCGACTGCCTTGCGTCTATGGTATTTAAGTATTCTGTTTATCAGTAAAATTTATTTATCTCTTAACTGGTCGTTATTTCTGCCACTAGCCCTGTCTGTCTGTCTGTCTGTCTGTCTGTCTGCCTGTCTGTTTTTCTGTCTGTTTAGCTTTCTAAAGCTTTCTAGGTGGGCTTGTTGTTGGTCATTTTATTCCACGTGTAAACTGACTACCTACTCCATTTTCTAGCCTGAGCCTGTCTTAAAATTGAGAACCTCCGGGAAAGTCACCCTTGCTATAACATATTATCTGTCTCCGGCACAAATTCGGTTTTTGACTAATAAGGGCAAATATTCAGTTGTTCGAAAGTTACTCTATCGGTTGGTATTTTAGACAATTCTTTATTTGTGCTGATGATCAACATGCTAACTGACCAATATTCAGCCTAATGCGTAAACATGTCCGGAAGTGGTTAGGAAGTAGAGACGCAATCATCGTAATGTACCATTAAAATGAATAATGGGTTTTAAAAATCATGTAAACATTTTTGCGTGAGACGTGTGATGTCATGTGATGTTTATGTATTAAATTAGTTTTTCCGAGTGCGAGACCTCTTGGTGCAGTGAAGGAGATTACTAGTTTACAGGGAGGTTTGAAATTAATTCAGAAAATCTTCAGAGGTGTTTTTAAACCACCAGAAAACGTTTAGAAAGAAAGTTTAACAATCATATTAAATTTTCGAAAAATCTTCTATCTTCAGATGTGTTCGGAAATCTTCGGTTCAAAAATGTTTAAAAGTCAGTCGGAGTACATCCCGTTAGACAACGCAGAATAAACAACAGCAACCTTGGTTTCTGATTCAGAGATGTAATTTCTATGGATACACAGAGGAAAAAGTATCAAGATATTAATTGCTATGTTTTATCTTCTTAGACGAGTCCTTTCTACGTGAGTTTTCTTCCAACAAGAACTGCAACCCTAACAGCGGTGAAGTTGTGGACGCGGTTGTGGACGCTATTGCGTCGCAGACGCCCAAGATGCGCTACCACATAAGCAGCTTCCCATTGAACTGTGTCGCGTGGATGCCCACGTGGTTGGGTGATAAGATGCTAAGTGTTTTAGTAAAAGAACCTTTCACAGATCAGTACGCAAACAACAATTACATCATGTAGCTTGATCAGTTAGTAGCAGTTATCATATGGTTTCGTGTTCAATTTGGAATTAATTTGCACGAGTGAGTTTTTCATAAATTTCAAA
>JANRMR010052215.1:4971-23803 GCA_025434825.1 Bergia sp. 'catenularis' | reverse complement strand
GTAAATTACTTTGTAGCTTGCAATACTAAGCTGTTCTGAATAACGTCAATTGAATGGGACGAAGTTGTAACGGAATGAATCTCGATCCGGTTTCATGTAAACGCCGCCTAGGTCCCACCCACACTAATACGGCTTCTGTTAAGAACGCTTCGGAATCGTTGCGTTTTCTTCACTTGTCCACACTTAATGGAAACATTTGTCAATGAAATTAATACGAAACATTTGAAAACGCCTCTGAGAAAGGAAACATTTGAAAACGTTGTGTATCTTTTTGGTTTGGACAACTGAAAATGGAACTTTAAAAACGGTCATTAATTTTGACGGTGCAATCCAGATTTCAACACTCAAATATCATACGAAAAACAATTAAACTCGTACAAACTTGTAAATACAGCTATCAGACAATTTTAGATTAATCTTATTTTAAAATGGCTTTCTTTCGGTTCACAGGCAATATAAGGATGTGCTTTAAAGCAACTGAAATTCCATAAACATTTGATTTTCAATTGACAAAACGAACAAAATCGAGTAAAAATTGTTCCATTATTTTAATAAACAGTTAAACATCCAAGACTATTCTACATGAAAAACATTACTTTGTGAAGACGTTTTCGTTTTCATTCTTCAAGGTAAAACACCGCCTCTGTAGTTGAAAATATTGAAAAGACCTGTAACTTTCCAACCAAATAAAGCCTCGTTTTGTATCCAGCGAACATAGGCTCTTGATAGCGCGCATGCCCAGTACAATGAACTGGAGTTGTAAGTGTGGACGCAAATCTTTTGGCGTCCACACTAGCGTTTTCAAATGGTAGCAGAAGTAGCAAACTTTGTAAAACACGCAAAATAACAGTCACCCGTTGTTAAACTGCGTTTTCGGCCAAATGAGAACAGAAGATTTTGAAAACGCATTAGTGTGGATGAGGCCTTGCATATAAGACCGCACAACCAGCAGCCATGAGCACTTTGCAAAAACGAGTGCGCAAATCCGAGATAAACTGGCTCGCATCGTGAATACCAAATAAGCAAGATTTGTCTGGGGTCAAGCTTACGTCATCGCTACCAGAGGAAATGAGATATAAATGATACTAAATTTTCTGATTTTAATGAAGTTAAAGTTTGAACTAATATTCTTTTACTAACAGTTCATCTTCAACTTGAATTGATAGATGGAAATTTGGCCGATTTTTATATAGACGTGTCAAGTGTTAATTAAAGTAAGATTTTACAAATCCCTTGGGGGGAGGGGGTACAAAGTTGAACGAAAGACGGAAACTTGTTTTTTGAAGCAAGGGTTGAAATTTTTCAATAAGGAGAGCTTCTAGAGTACGTCTTATTGTCGAATAATCTTTGAACTCTCGGGGTTTCAACTAACTGTTCTTTTATAATTGACACTTGACACATCTGTTACCGCGAAATTGTTTCTTTAGTCGAATTATCTGTGAGAACTTGTTTTCCGAATTTGCGACTGAATAGTAATTCCAATACCAAAAGTTTTGCGTGTGACCAAGTTTCAAAGGCTGTGTAGTTTGAAATTGCAATATTCTGGGTCATGACCGCCCGTAGGGTGTCTGGAGGCTAAGGTTTTTGTATAAACGTTGGTGGGGGAAGCCAGTTTCTGAGCTTCTGAGAATGTGGTGCGGCTAGCAACGGTTAGCGTATTTTCTGACCTTAAAACTTTTTAGTTTGACTCTTAGACACTATTAAATTTTAAATCCTGTCACAAACTTAGCAAAGATGCGAAATCGGTTCCCCTGTCACGTCATAAACCTAACTTGGACCCAGTTTCCTTAACACTCGGCGGTGGACCAAAGCGGTGTGAAAATTGCAATCTTTGAAAATTCATAGAAAATCGAAGAAAAATCGTATGATGATAATTTTTTTTACCAGTGTGATGAAGAGAAAATAGTGTTTTTTTTGAGGGTTAAAAATAAAAGTAGGAGTTAGGTGCACTTTAAGACGCCATTTATCGAAGACAAAAATGAGATAATTACAAGATACTTATAAAATACTTTTGTTTACGCATCACTTGCAACATTTTATGAAAGCACGTGTGACCATTTGAATAAAGCAAACACCTTGTTCCATGTCGAAATTTGCTTCAGCAAACACACGAATTTCGTCACCAAGTGTGACCTGTGCTAGACTCAGAATAAAAACCGCCAAGTTTTACATCTCTCAGTTCAGCCTCACGATAGTAAAAAATAGAACATTTGTTCAAAGTTTAACTTCATTTTTAAAAATCAAAAAGTGATTGTCATTTAGCTCTTCTGTCCTCGTCAAGCTTCCATCCCTCAGTTCAAGAGGAAGATGAAGCTTAGTTCGAAAAAGTATTGTTAAATAACCAAGCTTTCACCTCATTTAAAAGGACACTTTCACGGCTTTCCGCATGCATGCTCAAGGTTATTGACAAGAAAAACTTTTTCGAACTAGAATTTCTATCATCACGAACTGCCCAGATATCAATCTAAGTTTTTCAAGAGGCAAGTGATACGGGTGGTTTGTTTCAGGCAGCGATTATGTTGTGTTGTCGTTGTCAATTTAAATATTCTTGGGCTGCATGTGAAGTCACGTCCGCTTTGCTCGTCACGGAGTCATGCACATGGAGGGCAAACAATCAGCCATACAACCAGAAAAAAGGAGAGAGAATTAAGCTGTCGCATCGTGAACGAAAATGCTGTTTTCTTGTGGTGTTCTTGGCTACTCTCGAGTTCGCGTGCTTGCTGAACGGCAATCAAATTGAAATGTTTGCCCTCCATCTGAAAACCGGAAGTGAGCCCGCATATCATAAAATCAGGTGACTGCAAAATGCAAAGTGGTTAATCATTGTCATTTTAATGGCTCAAAGCAAAGGTGTTTTCTCTTAAATTTCTTTAGACAAATACCGTAAAAACGTACCTTCTGTGAAAGAGTAAATGCAGTAATTCAACCGTGAAAGATCCCTTTTAAATTGTTTAGGCGAAGCAATGGCACATTTTGTAATAAATTTTATTGTCTGTTCATATCTTGTTTTCTTACCTTTGATGTTCATGTTTCCCTTCACAACTTCCAAATGGACCCGCTGACCTGAACTGCGGAGTATTTGCATCGCCTCCTTGTGAGATTTGCCCCTGACCGAAATGTCATCCACAGATACAATTTCATCACCTGAAAAGACCAAGGCATGGGAAAATAAGCCCACTCTCTGTTTTTGAAAATCGCCCATTTCCACCAAATCACGCGTCATTTTCCGCAAACAAAAACTTGAAGTAGAGGCATTGTACCGAAGCATTTTTACATTTGTTGCTTGTATTTTGTAGAAGTATCGACTTTAGGTTATTGCTGGTTCGTGGGGGTTGAAGCGTAATGCGAAAATGGACAATTCAAACAACATAATCTGGGTTTGGGCTGCAACTCCAATGCTTCTTATAGTTATGGTTCGTAAAGCTGCTCTTTTGTTACCAAATTAGGGTATAAACTTTGTCAATTTGGTCTGAAAATGGGTATCGTTTTTGAACAAAACTGTGGGAGTGTGCCGTATGGCGTGTAAAAGACAGATGAGACATTTGTGCTCCTAAAGACGTGTATCAATTTAAGCGTCAGGTCTGTAGTTGGGTATTGAAATTTGTGTAGTCGCTCTGAAAACGGGTCAGGCTTCTACGAAGCGGCTTCCCGTTTCTCTCGGACACAAGAAGTAATCAATCGTCGTCATGACTTGTATGTTTGCTTATATCCGAGCCCGCGATATGATCTCTTGGGAGATACCGCAAAATTTAAGATGTCGGCGGGAATGGAACGAATTTCAGTTTTCTCACGTTTGAAGCCCGTTCTGGCTTGCTCCTCTTTCTGAAAATTCTTAACGTCTACTTCTGCGTCCATTTGGACACGCTGCTGATAAATTTGTGCGTCAAAAATAAAACAAAAAAATCGTCCCTGGATGCAGTGATGCGCCCTTGCTCTATCACTGTAAGCGCGTTGCATACCGTCACCAAAGGAGTAATTCCAACCCCACCCCACCCCCCGGGGGTGTTACTGAAACTCACCGGGCTCAAACACTCCACACTTAGCGGCCGGCCCATCCGGAACCACTTCCTTGATGAATAATCCTGGGTGACCTTCATTCTGATTGGCAATGACCAAACCCAAGCTGCCAGGCTTGCCTTTCTCAAACGTAACACCCATTCTCTGGAAATACAACGGGGTCAACATTTCATGTTTGGAAATTTAATAAAAACTCAAAAATTTTATTAGTATCTTTTCCTTATAGTATCTATATAAAATATAAATCAAATGGTTGTAAGAATAAAGGATTTGATCATCGAACCCATTATCTAAGATGAGATGCAAAATTGTCCAACGTTGTTTATAGAAAATGCACGGTGTTAGGTAATGAGAATTTTGCACTGCATCATTTGGTGCTTTTCAGAGTGAAAATGTTAATCAGGGTGGTCTTTCTCAGGAACTCTGGAATAGACATTGATATGGTAATCTTTCTTTTATTTAGGTAAAATGGCTCGGGTGTTACATAAGGTAATGTAATTAATGTAATGAAGTAAGTAATAAATTAAAGTGTGATGAGAGGAAATAGAATGGGGTTTGATGTGGGGTAATAGCGGTATATTGAAGTGTGATGAAATGTATTTGAGATAACAGAGGGTAATCTAGAGTGGTTGTGTAAGGTAATGTCATGGATAATTATGATGTAAGGCAATGGAATAAAATGGAATGCAATATACTTTAATGTGAAGAACACAATTCTAACAATTTGGGTTAAGCTATACTTATTTACATAACGTAACTTAACCTGGATGTCTACAAAAATGGTTTGGATTTTGGCGGATTTGTGAGATTCCATAACTGTTAAGAAATAAAGTAGCGAGTAGAGCAACCCATAATGGCCTCGCTGTAATATTTGGTATAGAATAAAACATTACGAAATAAAATACTTACTGATATAATCATATTGATGTAATAGGCCCTTTGCAGCTCGAGATCACATGGTACAAAATTTGCCGCACTGGAACGCGAAGGAATGTGACAAACTCCAAGACAAAGCTCCATCAACTAGCGTGATATCACGTTTTTCTAGTTGATGGAGCTTTGTCTGGGAGTTTGTCACATTCTTTTGCGTTCCAGTGTGGCGAATGTTGTACCGTGTGATCTCGAGCTGCAAAGGAACTATTAAACCTTGGGTTTCTTACCTCTGTGCTTCCATTAAGATCGCCATTGTAACGATATCCTCCCGAGAAGGCGGGATTTGGAAACCCGTCCTCGACTAGCAGCAATAAAAAAAAACAGCATGAGAAACAAAATACAGGAATGGTCTTGCCGCCTTTAAATATTTTTATGTAAAAAGGGAGCCTATATTTAACAAACATGCAGACAGGTAAGTATATGTGCTAAAAGAACACAACTCAGGCTCTTCGTAACTGGAAGGGTTAATCTTTGGATTCTTTATTCCATTACAGTCTTTGTTTATCCGTCTGACAAAGATTACATTTGTACTAATGGTAAAAATGCAAACAAAAACGTTCTCGAAGAATGATTGAAAATAGCACTTGGCACTTGTGTTTTTTTTAAAAGAGAGAATAATATCAATTGTTAGGCCTACTTACATAGTTCGGAATTTTTTGGAGTTTTAGACCTTAAAACTTTAGAAAAAAAAGAAATTGTAAAAAGATTGAGATTTTTTATGGCAAACTTCAAAATAATGAGTAAAAACTCGGTTTGTAGAGATTTATCAATTTCGATCAGTCTGAACTGTGGAATATTAAATAATTTTGAATGATCCTGGTACTTACAAATTACAAGTTCATTCATTGACTGTCTATGGATTGGTTCATTGGTAATATGAATTCCTGTAATTTCTTTTCACGCAAATAATGTGAACAAGAAAACATGAGCCTCTCCTAAAATTTTCATGAGATGTTTAGATTTATTCAGAGATTTGAAGAAATATTTGCGAGACTTTTAGGTTAAATTGAATATTTATAGAACGTTTTGGGGGATAATTCAGACAGATTTTAGGCGATTTTTTGAGATTCTCGTAACTTGGCCAACTACTCGTGATTTCATGAGTGGTTGAAAACCTTTGTCACCAAATATGCGTGGTATTTTTCTCTCGGACAGCGAGGTCTTCTTACTCCTTATTTTCAAAATTTCAAGGCAGAGAGAACAGAAAAAATCAAGAACTACAATGCTTTAGCACGAAAATGTCCTTTTGGCCGAATACTCTTTAAAGTATTTTAAAATTTTTCATAGCATAATAACAGTTTCAATTTTGCAATATTTTGTTTGTTAACTTGTGGAATATATTACTAACGTTTTTGTTGTTGTGCGACACATTTAAAAACAATTTAAGTTTGGTATTGGACTTCAGTCAATCAGACGTGACAGATTAACCGACTCTACGAGACTGGGAAAAGCACTGACATTTGGAGTTTAAACCCATCGTCAGAGAGATTGTACGCGTGTCTGAAGACATATAAACATGAATCGTAACCATCACTATTCCTAAACATTCTGTAGCTAGAACAGCACCGGCCGAACCTCCGAAACAAAGAAAGGCCCAGGATTTTGTCTAGCAACGGAACAGCTGCGAACTTCAAGTTGCGAAGAGCACTTTAAGTGAAAAAGTAATTTAAGGCTAATGTATCTTGCTAATTGTAAAAGAAAGTTCTGGTGGCTTAATCAGGCGGCAGAATTTGGGAATTTCCTTAGTTAGATCAAATTAGAATCACTTCAAATTTACGTGGACTCTTTATAACGATACTCTTTGTTATAAAAACGTTGGTTGAGGCTAAAAAAACGCCAAAACTTAAAAGTAGTTAATAAACTAATGGCCCTCAGTGGCTTCACTAATTACAGATTACTTGGGTCCAACATACATTCAGGTACATACTCAAAGTGCTTGCTCCGTGGTACTCAAAATGGTCAATACTGAGCGAAATAAATATCACACTGTGCATATACTAGAATCGCCTCTTTACTAAAATCAAAAGTGAAATTTCACTACTATTTCGCGATGTTAGTCTAGTAACGGAATGGACTTAACGTTTCTTTCACAGTCTAAGCCAGAGTTGGTTTTTTTTAACGTCTAAAAACACTTGGCTTTTACAAAGAATGTAGCAACTCTAAGTGCAGAGTGGAAATCAGCCACTGAAACTTAAAAACTATAATTGTTTTATTGTGCATTGATTTTTCTGTTGAAAAACAAAAATGTTATGTAATAACTTGCGCACAACTCGCAAGTACGCTCGCTTATCTTCTGAGTGATATCGGTATGATGAATACGCACAGTTTTTTAACACTAACATTTATACAGATACGATGAAATTTGCCACCCCACCAGTTAAGTAGGCTGATGAGCTGTAAGCAGAAACTGTTTGATTTCAGATGAAATAACGATGTTCATGATTAAGATGGTTATAAATCTTAAACGCAAAGGCCTTTATCTTTTGATTTATTTGTGCTGTTACTATTTGATCGAGCGCAGAATCAAATCGACAGTGATTGAGAGTGTGCAATATACAGCAGTTATTGGAAGAATAGATTTCTTAAAACAAGCATTAGTAGTTCTTGCACAATAGTGAATCAAGTACAGGTGTGGAATTATTGCAACATAAAAACGAAAGAACACAACAACTTTATATAGGTAATACCATTTCTATATGTAGTATTACCAGCAATTATGTAAGATTATATGCAAAAGATATATGACCGAAAAATTGATGGAATATTTACAACAAACAGCAATTTGTGTGCTTTGTTTGAAAGGTAATTTGTAGGCCAGTATTATTGAAAAGAAATATAACTTTATCCACATAATCAAAGTTTGTAAACAGTTTATACCGTTCATTTATATTTTCACATAGAGAAATTTTCAGTTTTTTATTAGAATATGCAGCGAAACAAAAGATGAGCTTGGTCTGCCATTAAACTTAGAGTATATACAATGAGGACAAACTAAATAAGCTGGTGTTTTGAATACCGAGGAACCACTCGAGCGGGTTTGAATACAAAGTTAAAGATTATCTGTGGAGCTAAGACAATAGGTGAGTAAAAGCAGACTGTTCTGGAACAAGTTCAATTAGAATAAAAAAGTTTTTATGACAGCCTGAAAAGCTCGCAGATTAGCATTGCTTGTTTATCAGCGAGTTTTGTCAAATAAGTATAAACAGCTAAAACAAATTGTTATAGAGACTTTGCAAAGTTTGTTAACCACGCATGACGGCATTTAAACAGCTATTGCCACTCTTTCGTTCTTTCAAAAATATTATACAAAGTTTTAAAAATACGTATATAATTTCATAGGTCCCTTGGAATCAGAGCGATAGCTTTAACTGTATGTTGCAACCTGTGGGTAATCTATTTTGCCAACAAGATGATTGTGCGCAAAGTATCATTAAAAATATTTGAAACACGATTAAGTTCCATTTTAGAGCTCATATATGTAGATTCAGTAGAACTCTAGAATTTTCAAACGTAACTGGAAACTTAATAGCTAGAAGAAATAGAAAAGCAAGAAGAATCTGGCATTCTATGAATCTTATTATTTTTGAAATCTGAAGTGTTTGCCTGAAGACTACACCGGTATTGACACAAAGCTAGTTTATCGGTCTACTTGTGGTGAAATAGAATTTACAACTGTTTTATTGTTTGTTTACAATTCTTAACATGCTTTGAGTTTTTCTCACGGTACACTGAAAACGGACTTTAAAACAACAAAAAAAATAGCGTGTTATTGACGAGTTTTCAGTCGCCGCAAAAACTAAAACTATTAACATGCAACATTGGTTTAAACTTCAGAAAGCATAAAAAAAGTTATCATTCTGCTGAAGTAAAGTCTAATTTTGCGGGACAATTAAATTCCAGAGAGTAGAAAGATTTCAAAACAAGAGTCCGAGGTCAGGGGCGCGGGGTTGAGGCTCAGAGATCAAAGTTTGTGTAAGAATACGGTAATCCTCTGAACTCAATTTTGTTTAGCTTTTAGGTTGGGGTTAACCAACAGCCGAAAAAAAATATTTGCAGAGCGCCTTAACTCTTACGTGAGACAGATTATTGAGAAGTTTGGAAAATCGCGAAGTTTCAGGATAAAAGATTCAAGACTTCGTTTCCCTAGTTACCTTCCCAATCACACGCAGAGCAAGTTTAGGATTTCAGCTGGCAGGTCCACAGTTTTCAAGCATGACAGAGTGGGCAAAGAATGTGAAAAATCGATAATTTTTATGGGATGATAAAAGATAAAACTTCAAAAATGTCACAAAATAACGTAAACGAGAATTGTATACACCAAAAAAACCCTTAATTTTCTCTGCGCATGATCGGGAAACTGGATTATATTTACGAAATGCAGGATGAGATACAATGATTTACAGATTTAGAAAATGAAATACTTGTAAATAAAATAATTTCCTGTGTTTGAACATGAAAATTTTGGTCTGTTGTTTATTTGGAGGTCAGTGCTTTGATACTTAATGGGGAAACTTGTCTTAAACTGATCTAAATATAGAATTTGCGCAAAGCTTCTCAAAGGATATATGTCGATAGGATGAAAACAAAAAAAAGCGTCTAAAGAACTCATTCTCTTAACGATGACAATAAAAGAAAAATAATATCTTCAGTTTCTTGAGATGTCTGATAATTCATTGTTACTCTTTAACAGAATGATCTGCTTCTGTGAATAAATTATCAAATACGAGAAAGAAGAAGCATTTTCGGACACAGAACTGGATTCGGATGAGTGCTTCACAAAGCTCTTACACAGAAGGCGTCATTTAACAAGTGTCTTTCCGAACTCAGTGGCTACCAGTATATCCAAACACATCTTTACTGTCCATAGACGCACATACACAATTTCTGAGACAAAAAAAAGCATGCAAACTGGATATCGTTCAGCCTGACAATTATGCAAAGACTTTTTGATATGAAACGCTGCACTGATAGAGTTTCACTGGGGCGAATCAAGAATTTTTTGTGAAGAGGTTCGACTATTATACTTTCCAACAAATGAACTATCGCTTCTGTAGAAATCTTCACATTTTACGAGCTTTTCCTGGGTTTTGGGCGTTCGATTGACTTATGTGTACGACTATTCAATCCACCACACTATCGAAAAGGCGTTTAACTCACTTAATCTGAATGCTAAGCTATACTTGTCCCTAATTTAAAAAACATGTTTTGTTAATGAACGCAATAATTGCAACAAAATTCTGGCCTTTGATTTTTAGCTTGGTCAAAGTCAACACGTAAAGACTAAAAAAACACTTGACACGAAGAGGTCGCAGATTCAATTTGATAATTCGTTAAGGTGGCAACGGGCATTTTCAGTCCGTTGATAGTGTTAGTTGTTGTTACACAGTATCGCAGCGCAAGCATTCCGAGACAATTGAAATAAGAAAAAAAAGCTATGCTCTTACCATCCAAAGGCAAGACTCTGTTGTGGCAGTGCGGACAAAGAAATACATTTTCTTCACCATCATCTGATCTCAAAAGTGCTTTGGCAGGTATAAGTTCCAAGTCATCACCTTTGGCATCTGTTCCACAGGTTAATGTAAACACAAATACTATGGGTCAGTATTTACACGGCTAATACGATTTTAATATGTAGCCAAGGCCAACAGAGCTGGAAAAACACGCAAGATTCGGGTTGTCTTGAGCAAGATAACGGTTTAGAGATACTTACAGCGTCTCCTTTTGCAACACAGATAGTAAACGACTGTCGCTACGATTGCAGCAAGAAGGAGGGCTCCAAGCGTTCCGAATACCGAGGTAACAATTGGAATGTCACAAGCGGCGGCTTCTACGATCAAGGGCTTGCAGAAAAGCAAACACAGCAGTACCAGGTAATCTCGCATGATGCACAAAGAATATTTCACGATTTTGGTCCAGTTATTTCAATAAAATGTCTTCTAGCATCGCTCTAGAGCAATGTCAATGTTCTAAGCTTCACCAACTACACCTAACTTGAGCAACTCCCTCGAGAAAAGTCCAGTGAGCAGAATGATGTTAATTGACTGCTAAACACGTTTTTTCATTGGTTCTTTGGTTGTTTCGCTTCACCAATTACTTAACAACTACAGAAAGTTTTCGAAAATATTTCAAGTATGTGAGTGGGCTATCTGCAGTGGTATTGACTAAAATTGTAAACAAGTTTTTAACATACTTCGCTAGAACAAACTAAAGAAACCTCCACGTCATTCCAGTAATCTCACTGGAAACCGAAAAAAATTGAGATTCTTTATTCTTGAAGTGTAATCTGCATATTGAGTGACTCGCATATTCTCTGGTTTGATCCATTCTATTCTCACCTCAGTCGAAAGTTGCTGATTTAAAAAGTCGGATATAACAGTTTCGAGTCGTAATTCCTGTACCAACACGATACCGAACACAGAACTGCGATGATCAAGTCAGAATTAGAAAAGTTATGACTACTTCTTTTTGTTCTCAAAGCTTTCATGAAGTAAAAACGCACTCAGGTAGAACTTGATTGAACGAATTATAATATGGACAGTCATCACTAAACACGCTTGGCTGGATGAGATCCAAATAATGTGTTATGACAAGAGCTCGTGCACAAAAACTAGTCCAATATAACCGCGAGATTGTTCTTCCGTTTTCCAGCTATTTTAAAACAAACCGGCGTAAAAAATTTGCATAATCAGTTTTGCCATATTTTGTGGGTGAAGAGACGGTTTAAAAGCGTCATCCAAATTAGATTTCATGTGATATCAATTTCCCCCGTGACGCTTTAAATGCGTCCGAAGCACACTCAACAATAAGGCGGCACTTCAAACTCAAGAGCTAAAGATCTAAAAATGTAGCATGCAAGCAATATAATAAAGAGATATTAACGCCTACTTCCTTCAGGAGTTTTAAGTACAGATTGAAAAAAGGCTCCGACAAATAGAGACCAAAACCTTGATCAACGCAAGCACTGACTGTGTCTTAAAGTTTGGATTTCATATCGGATATTAAAAGCAATTTACATTTATCAAAATATATATGTTTGTTATTATTTAGCTGCAGCGTTTTCCGGTCTATATATGTGTTCACTTATTGGATTCACACTGATGTCAACTCAAAATAAATACAATGATTATTATTTTTATGTCTAATATGATTGACACTGGGCAGTCAGTCATGTCTAATGCTTGAGTGTTTCATTCTGTTTAAGTCTGTTAAGCACCAACAACGTATAGAGAGACAATTGTTCCCAATTCCATCCGATCAGCAACAGTTTTATCTCTGCCCATACTGCAAACGCCATTTTCGTGCCCATAGTGGTCTTCTTAGCCATCTGCGGACTCATGTGTGATGTTATGCTCATTTTCGCATTTGAAGGAGAAACAGCGCATAAAAAATGTCGGATACCAGTTGTGACATCACCAAAACAATACATGAAACTAAAACAGTTAATAAATCACACAAACTACAAACCTTTTCTGTGCTGCAATTATAAAGGACTACAAATATGGTCGACAACTTCTTGGAGAATAAAGACAAATACTATTGCTATTTAATCCGAATAAATACAGCGGTAGTGCATAACTGGTATTAAACCACACACATGTCCAGTTACAGAAGAACTGAGTGTGCTTAGGTAATGTAAAACAACAACAGTTGTAATGGATTTAGAAAAGGGTACCATAAATGGGCGTTTCCGTAGATAACATTATCCCCCTAAAAATGTAGGACTGATGTTGATAGTCAAAATATGAACCATTAAAACTACCCTTTTGCTGTACTTATGCATAAGTTGCATGGAGTTTAAACTCAAAACAAAAGTTAGATCTGCTAGATTCTTTTTTTTTCTTTTTTCTCTCTCTTTCTGTTAAGAATTATTAAACAAAGCCAGTGGAGTGAGATTCTGGCAAATGTCAACTGAGGGGGTACCGCTTAGTGCAGTTCAGTATATTCTTAGCAACTGATGTTTTTGTTTTTTCTTTTGCAATCTTTGCAATGTTGTTCGTTTTCTTGGTAGATAAGAAAGTGTGTGGAGAAGACTGCTAATTGACTTTAACTCCCCTCCCTCCCTCCCTGTCTCCCTCCCACCTTCTTTCCCAACCCTCCCCCCCCCACCCTCATACTAAATAAATTTTTGTCATGAAATTAATAAATGTATCGTACTGTCTTGCCTAAAGGGTATACAGACTGTTTTTAAATCACTCAGCAGCATCAACATGTATTATAATACAAAAAGTTAGATCTAACTTTTTATGTTCTCAAACAAAACTTCGAGTTCAATATTAATAGTTGAAAAACAACACGAGCTGAGAGACGAATGATGAAATTTTGGCAAGAAAAATAGAGAAACGCCGATTTGTTTTTGTTGTTGATTCTTGGAGTAACCAGGCGTGGAAGGCGAAGCTAATAATATATCACTGATGTTGTAGCTGCGGTGAACGTTTGTCAAAGATGAGCAGTTTTGGAAAACAAAAATATGATCGTTTCTTGAGACTATGCGCATTTATCTTTTATTTTCTATAACCCTAATTTTTCTTTTTCGAAAATACTTTATTGATACAAAACATAAATGTTTAGATATCGTTTGTCGTATCAACAAGTAATTTAATTATACGAAGATAAGTCATCGATTTAAAATACCGCCCGCTGAGCTTTGTGAGAGATGGACGCACTATATATCGTAACTATTCAAAGTATTTTAATATTTGGCTCACTTTCGCACCAAATTAAACTGATAACGAAACTTTGATTTATTACTTCGAAACGAGCCTTGCAAACACAAAAAATGACTTGTTTACGAGCGGTCATAAACCTGTTTCAACAGTTACACATGGGTGTCAATGATAATAAAACACGGTCTGCATCAATTTGGAGCCTAACTTTTAGTTCAGTTCAGGTCCACGCAAATCTTTCTTCATCACGAGGTTCACTTTGGTGCTGCCTCTGTAATTATGCATTGGTAATCAGCCAAAAAGAAAAGAAACAACTGGCACAAGATACAAATAGTATTATGTTAGCATCCCTGCTCACTTCTTTCTTGAATTCGTGAATTTTCTTGGTCTCGAAATGATCTGCAGAACAATTGAAATTTCGTGCCACCCTGAGATGCAAATGTGAGTTGTTAAAGAAACTAATTATGAAAAGTACAGAAGTTAAATAGGGTTACGTTAGAGGTATGGCGGTCATTTGTTTGTCTATAACATCTATCAGATGTTGGTATAACAACTTGTCAATTAATCCTTCATTTTGAGAGTTTTGAAAGTGTCGATTATCTCTCTCAAACATTTCTCGAATCCAAGTTACCCACTGCAATATATCAAGCTTTTGATAGATATAACTATGCAACTCCAATATAGTTTAAAACGTCGCACAACCTGAAACATATTTAAAGTCTTAAATCATTTGTTAACACAGGCAAAATGAGCAACAAAGCCGATGCCAATTAGCAATATACATGCAGTAAATACCTTTGATCCTGAACATTTCCCTCAGCCTTTTCATGATTGAGCTGTATGTGGCCCTGGTACGCGTAGGCCTTCAACCTTGTTTCAAGGAAGGTAGGAAAATGAATGAAAAACTGATAAGACATCACAATATTTATATCAAACCACCGCGTATATTAATTACACAGGGGCTGCGTGACGGTCAATGATCAGAGTGGGTGTTTTTAACTAGAAACGCCTAGTCCATTGATTGAGCACGTGAGAGGAGGGCGAATATCAATAGTTTCGTTTTCCAGCAAAACGTAGAATATAAAAAAAGCGTATTAAAGGCCGACGGCAAAGCGGAAGAACGGTAATCTCGCTATTCTGGTTTTGTGTGTTAAGAACATTTATATTACAAGTTTGATAAACAAACTCCATTATGTCCAAAGATAAATACAATCAAATGTCAGCAGAATTTGAAGGAGGCGGTTTTGAGGAAAAGGGCTTTCTATTTCATGGGAGAGATGATGTTAATAATTTACAGAAAAATCACGAATGTTTTTATCAAGTTCTCTCGGATATTCTTTGTTATATGACTTGTGTTTTGTCAGATGTTTAGGATCACGGTATTGAAAAATTTTAATGTTCAAAACTTGACATTTTTTTGTAAATACGCGAACAAATATTACCGTTTTCCCGTTCAGTCAGGGCCGATAATTTGATTTTTCGGCTGTTTCTCAGCTGCAATGTTTTTAATGTTTTTCCGTATAAAAATTTTTTAATCTTGATTGATTGCGCATTTCTTCTATTTACAATTAATCCTTACAAATTCTCTCCACTCCCTCGCCTTTCTACAATGTCAAATGGTTAGTCCCTTGGACAAAAGTAACAACTGGAGACAAAACTGGAGAAAATACGGTGAACGAAATGATGATTGCGCAGAACTAATCTGATCCAAGCTAATGTGATACTCCCAGATTGCTTTTGCTAATCAAGGCAGAGACGGCAGCCTTCTAGCACACAAAAAACTATTTCATTTATAAATAGATAAATAAATAAATAAATAAATGAATGAATAAACAAACGAATGAAGAAGGGACGAACGAACAAATAAATATATAAATGAATAAATAAATATTTGAAAATCAGACTTAATTCAAATCGACGCCGCCTGTGTGATGATTGAAGTTATTTATAAAATATGGTTTGGCTAAAATACGCGAGGAACCTGACCGGAAAGTGTTCAGCTGTTAAACTCGATCACGAAAAGCAACTCTTTGAATCGAAGTAGGAGTACAAACGGATTTTGACTCCCCCCTTCCCCCACTCCTGGCGGATCTGGCCCCTTTAACGAGATATTCACGGATTTAGCCTCCTTTAAGAAATATGTTTTTGCAAATAACAGTAAATATTTTATATTTTTTTTATTCTGTAAACTCATCCAGATACTATTGTTATTGTTCCAAACACTCTTTTGATGACCATCGAGTCATATCGAAGTATTCGCGAAGCTACGCCAAAATTATTGTTTTTTAGCTTTAACTTTCATCTCTTTCACAAACCATGACGTTCAAATAAACTTTGTAACATTATTTTCTTCCTTGTTTCACTATAAAATCTTTAAAGATGGCACTCAACGAGCAATGTGGCTGGCTACTTTGAAATTCGCGACTGGCTAATCTTGGGTAAACCTTAAACATTGATTTCATAAGGAACGCAAAGCCGCTTTAAGTTTTAAAATGTGAATTAATACTGAGGTATTTCACTAGAAAGTATAAAGAAGGATTCAGAGGGACAATTGTTAAGCAATTGGATTCTTTCTGTGTGTATCACAACAATTCTGAATCACAGTGTTCAAAAACAATGCTTTTCCCCAACCTAGCCTGAACAAATGAGGCAATTCTATTGTTAAGTTAATTGGTTGCGGTACACACAGACCCAGCAATTGGGTTAATTTAAGTTTCCAAAAATACTTTAAAGGCCTTGCGTTGTATGGGTGACCGTGGCCAAACGGTGAAATTCTGATACATTGCGCATTGATTTTAAAAGACAGCTTTCCGCAAGGGATATTTGTCGGTCATAAAATTATAAACCTGCATAAAAATTTGAGTGTTTGAAATCAAAATTGCACGAGTTAACTTGTGTAGTGACATGCATCTCCATTAGCCATTGCTTCAACAGTGGCGTTTAGGAAAATAAATTTTTGCTATATTTTTTGTCTATGAGAAAAGTTTTGACTCACATTTGTCATAAAGAATAAGCCACAAGGCGTTTAGAAAGCATAAAACAGTGACAGTTTTTCCAGCTTTGCGGACATTTTGAATTTTGTATCGCACCTATTTTTCATGAAACACAAAAGTTCAATAGTTCAGAATAAAGGAGTTTAAAAAGAAAGCGAGAACATTAATCTCTGTTTTTAAATTCGAGCTTTGTTTTCGCACAGCTATCACATCAATAATAGACTTTTTACGGACCACTGCAGAACGCACAACAAGCAGCTAATTACATTTCCACTATATGTTGATTTGCTGCTTTCAGTAAAGCAAATATGAGCCAAAACACCAAACTCTTTATTTTGCTTATTGTATCAAAACCAAACCAAGCGAATTTATTAATTCTCAAGCGCGCACATCGTGTAAAATGTCGCATTTTGAATACATAAAGCTAATTAAACCAAATCTTTATAAATGCTGCCAATAACAATAAAGACTGGACTTTGTGATGTAGATACAGAAAATTAATTTAAAGATTCACCTAATGACCCTTAACCAACTTTCGAGCAACCGGAACCTGTCATGATGCTAACAACACGCATATATTTATCGCTTTCAGACATGGTTCTGCTCTCTTTCCAAAGTCGAGGACGAGATACACGTTCTACTTCTATGAAAAGTTACGAACCTCAATATTTAATAAAATAAATGATCGATACAAACTATTTACAAATTTTAACGATGTTGAGAAAGTTATATTTCTCCTCAACAATACTGATCCATATATTAGTAGGCTAAGTGCGACTTATATTTATCAAGTTATGAAAACCAGAAGCGAAAAATCTATTTAGTTCAATTATTTCCCTCTATGATAAGACTATTTTGTTACAAATTAAATTTTATCTGCCATGTAAATTACAATATTGAATATTGCTACAATTTTAAACACACATTGTAAATTCCATATAAATTATATCTAGTTTTGTTTAGGTAATGCCATGTAAATAAATGGGAATTCTTTAATAACAGTTGTTGTTGTTGTTGAGAGGCCCGCGTAAACAATCGTGGCGCTGTGTTTCATCCTCAACACGTAAAAGGTTACCAGACGTTTCGTTCCCAAGACGTTTTGTTTCCAATCAAGGAACGCTACATACACGGTTTCTCCAAAGACAAACAAATCATGATAAATCATTCCACTATAGTTGTTTATTGCAGATCTGAAGTATAGTAGTCGATCTGTTTCTCAGGCATCGGGCACTTAATATACGTACCGCTACAATGTAAGTTTGACAGTTACTGTAATTGCGCGTGCGGCCAAAGATAAGAAAAATAAATATTTTATATCTCTAAATTAACTAGAAACTGAAAGAACGCATTTTTAACGCACAGACCATTATCCAAGGTAAGGATATGTGCACATGGAGCTTCAGTTTGGTATCGTCCTTTGGTGTGAAGCTTTGCAGAGGTATTAAAGTTCGAAGGTACGTTTTTTACTATCGGTTGATGTATACAAGCTAAAGCAGCTTTTTAGGATAACTTTTCAACTGACTGATTTAGGTTAAAACAAGTTTTAGGCATGGTACAAAGTGTTTTCTACAGTTGTAAGTGGTTTTTGGGAACGAAACGTCTTGATAACGAAACGTCCTGATATTCGTAAAAGGCTTGCTTTATGTACTTTATATATGCATGAGACCTGATAGCCCGTTATTATTTATTTGTTATCAATACAAAAAGAAACGTCCCAGAAAAGCAGAGTTGCAGCAGTCAATCATTCTGAATGAGCGCATTTTCAATCAGGTTTTTAGTAACACTACAATTTGATTTTTGTGTTGTCTTTGACTTTGGCTTCGAGTCGAGTTCAAGTGGAGTTCAGTTAATGCAAAATATAACCCTAATCTTAACTCAGACTCTCCTGTGTTGTTGTGTGTTTCTTAGAAGTTAAATAAGGTCTGCTTTAAAAGCTATTTCCGTCACTGTTAGCGTATCGATGAATTTGAAGCGACAGAAGGCAATATTGGCTTCCTTCTTTTAAAAAATATTCTTGATACAAATGACAGCAACATTAAATTTTGATAAGCATTCGATTCATAGCTATATATGTACTAGTATCAAATAGTCTTGTCTTAAATCACAAGTAAAGACATTTCGTTGAGAGGGAGAACCAAAGCCGCGAGGGGAGGGGGGAGAGAGCAGATCCGCAACGGCGCAAGCATATTTTGTCTGGCAGACTAAATCCACTAGAAAAGCAACCTA
>JANRMR010052104.1:0-14368 GCA_025434825.1 Bergia sp. 'catenularis' | reverse complement strand
TACTAGAGTTAACTGTAATGTTGTAAGAATCTGTGGAAACTTACTGTAATGGGTACAGTCTGTATGAGCATAGTCCTATAAAAATAAAACCTTGCTAAGCACTATGCAAGGCAATCGCACATTTCAAGACACCAGTACACGATACATTCTGCCTGCCTGTTATATTTGACGTTTTAACTCGCAAAAAACAAGAATGAGTTGTCTGAAAATTGTTTTAGGAGAAACTAACTGGTATAAGTACTACCTCTCAATTGAAAACAATATTCATTGACTATTTTTTATGAAGAAGAGAGGTCAAAGTCAGGTCAAAAAGCAACAATTTTTCAAAACCGTCAGCTTTTTCTGAATTGAGCTTCTAAGTGAAGATATTTAAAACAATTTCTCCACAATGTAATGAAAGTTCTAACCAGAAATAAACTCTTGAAAAGGGGAGTAAAAATAGCGAGCGCCGCGGTGCCGCCACTCGGTTTCCCGCTCTTTGGCGGGAGTTTTCTGACAATCGTTTTCTAGGAAATGTTACAAACTCGACTAGTGTCACACAGTTTGAGATGGCCTTTCATCGAATTAGTTAAGCTTTTACCGCTATGTTCTTATAAAATGCGAGTATATCTTGGCCAAAATGTTACGCTTCTTATCTATATCCACTATCAGCAAATTCAAAGATCAAATCAAAGATGTAGCATGGATAAAAGAGCTGCTTTGAGATCTATGCAGTTAAGTTTATTTCTGGTTAGATTGTTCTTGATTGAAGTTCTTTGATTAATGTTGATTGATGTATGCTCTTATATTTAAAAGCGTAATAAACTTTTTTTTACAAATATGAGCTTAAATATTCAGCAGTCCTATATCAGCTGTATATTTATCGTACAAGGAAGTAGCGAATTTCTTCATTTGTGTGATTTGAGAAACACTTCAAATTACGACAATTCCGCTAGGTTGGGGCAACCATTTTCAGTTTGCCTACACATTTTTTATTTCAATTTTTGTTCCATGTGAAATAGGGACTACCGATCTGTAGCAGTTTGATGCAACTAAATGATAAAGATAATGATGTACACACATGATTCATTGACATCTTTAATGTTTCCTTTTTCCCTGAAAGCCCATCACATACTAACCGACTTTTTGTTGGAGCCAAATCAGTCTCATTTCATAGCCGCTCATCACAGATTTATTGTCGCTACTTACCAACGCACGTTTAAAAAAAGCACAAGCTCAGTATAATTGCAGCACTTTCATGGGTTTCTCTCGACAAATTGTCGGGACCACACACTAGCCGACAAGATCCGCTAGGACGTCTGAAAATCAAACATGTTTATATTTTGTCCTCGACAAAAAATTGGCAGCCTCCTGACAATAGATCGGCTAGTATGTGATGAAGTCATGAAGTGCGTTCCTGGTCTTAGTAATTTTTTAAAAAAAAACAATGAAGTGCGTTCCGGGTTTTAGTAATTTAAAAAAAATATGAAGTGAGGTTCAGGTTTTAGTAATTTTTCAAAAAAAATATAAAGTGCGTTCCGGGTTTTAGTAATTCCGGGTTTTAGTAATTCCGGCGTTCCGGCGTTCTGGGTTTTAGTACATGCCCAATTAACATAAGTAGAAAGGACAGAGTCCCAACGGACAGAAATGCAAGTAATAGGAACGGCAGAATTGATAGAAGGAGAACGGACAGAAATGTGAGAATTACAAAAAAGATAACAGTTAGGATCAAGGACAAGATTTACAAGAATACGTAAGAGACAACTGAAAGATTTGTAAGAATTAACAGGTTTTGTAAGAGGATGAACAGCGTTAGCAACGATAGGGCTATCAACAGCACGGCTACAAACATCGTTACAGTGAACGTCAAGACAAAAACGACGATCATTAAATGGCGAATATAATTTTTTTAAAAATGGATAATAAACACACAATCGTGTGGTATATCACTTCATTTAGTTGTGTTTTAAAGGCACTGTATTGTATTGTATTATATTATAATATACCGATACCTTAGCGCTAAGATTCTGGAATATTAAACGTGCATTCATTCGTAAAAACCTGATAATTATCTTGTCCTTGTTTTTTTTTTCAATTCAGCTTAATTAAAGTTGTTCCTAAACTGCCATTTACCGGTAATTCCTATCCCTTGTGTTTACGTAAACTTATTTATGGTCTGAAAGTGAGTAGAGATTGTTCTTACATGTAATTTGTCATTCATTTTCATGTTAAGTTTGTTCTTATAAAAAAGTATGCAATGTGAAAATTCACTAATTACAAACTTCTCCATAGAAAAAGGCATAAAGTATTACAGCAATCTAATTTCCGTTATTTTAACAAACATGTGTTTCTTCCTGGATTTCCACTACATTTTACAATTTTTGTGACCCAACCTCTTTCTTAATCACAACAGCTGATACACCAAAATTAACCAAAAATGTACATGTAACTTAAAACTTCCAGAGCAGGTCCATTTACCATTTGCACGGAAAAAACGGTTGGAATGGGAAAAAAGGAATACATCTGAGGTTTTCCATCTTTTCCGAAAATTTTCCACCAGAATTAACCGTACCATTTGAATTTCTGACCACACATTCCGATTTTTTCATGCAAATGGTAAACGGCCAGGGGTCAAGCAACCTTTGTGTGTGCTTTTAGTTTTGCACAGTCGAAAACTATTGGTAAGTAAAGATTGTTACTAAAACTGAGTTCCATTGCAAGGCAGCAACAGTGCTTAAAATTTGAGCAACCTCCAATTAAGATTCATTGTTTGAATGTTGACTACAGTAGGGTTTTTATGGCTTTTGAGATGCAATATTCCAGACATTTTCCATACCAATTTCTGATTTTTCCAGACTTAAAGTTGTGGGTAAGAAACACATTTGAGGATTCTTGGGGACATTCCTCCTGGAAAAACTTCTGATATTCTATTTTTTGAAACTGATGGAAGCATGTGGGATTTTTCTGTATTGCAATGTCTATGTAAATGTTTTTTTTAAGTGACAAGTTGTTACAGGTTGGTCATAGAAAATCACTTGATAAAACAAAATACATGTATACAAAATTCAAACCACCATAACTTTCTTTTAGTCTGATAATTGCCATCGAACTGATGAGCGTGAAACTCGAGTCGCAAGCAAAGTTTTTAAAGTTTTAAATTTTTATATGTCCAATAGTTTTAAAGTTTTACTCTTCATCATATTTTAAATTTTACATGAGTTTATCCTGCTCTACAAAAGTATTGAGCACTCTTAGACGTCAGTGTCAGCCCTATTTTTACATATTATGTAAACAAATTACATGAATACCTGTACATTTTAACAAAGTCCAAAGGATGTCAAACATTTGATCTTGGCCTTTTAACACATATTAAGTTTTCCAGATTTTGTATATTTGTTTCTAGAGTGCTGGAGGATGAACTAACAAAACCTGTATGTCCATAACATTAGTACCAGTCAAACCAGTTATGACATGGCTTTTACCATTGTCAAACTTTGAATAAAAATTGAAAGAGTCATTATTGTTCAGGTATCCCAAAGGGTCCAGCCCACTGCTATCAGCCACTCCCACATCCCGAGGTTCTGCCATTGCTCCTGCAGCTGAACATGGTCCATCTTGGCCATCTGTGCCGGCACTAAGTAATATAACCCCTTCACCCTTGGACACATCACCAGAGTTGAAAATGTCCGAGTTCTTGTGCATGACCAGTGATGACGCAAGTGCAATCTCCTGATTGCGACCACCAATTCCTGAGCCTTTCAGTGTGACTGTTGTTTCTCCAGCTCCAAGGATACAAAGAGGCTTCCCTTGTTTCTGGCTGCTAATAACTTGATTAATGAAATCACTACTGGTAACTTCGCTTTTATGCAAAGTACTTTCATCACTATAACCCATCCAAGCAATCTTAGCAAGATCTGCTAAGCCAGCTCCAAGTTCTCGAGCTTCTCCACTTAGTTCTGTTGACAGAACCAAAGGAGTGTAGCCAAGTGCCTTGGCCTCACAAACTGCAGCATCTACAGCAATTCTGTTGCTGCCGACTATTTCGTTCTGGACATGATGGAATTCATACACTCCACTTTCTGTTTGTTTTACAGGTACCTTATTATCAACATCCATACCTCCATCAGACAATTTGGCATGTTCATTTAGGTATTTCATCACTGCTGTTGGCACTTTGGCTTGTGCATTTACGTTGTGAATGCTTCTAAGACAGTCAGCATCAGTTGACATGTCTGGGACTGTTGGACCACTTGCAATTATATCCAAAGGATCACCAATGACATCAGAGAGAATTAAACTCACAACCTATCGGTTGACACAGATGTATATTCTAATAAGTACATATTAACTGACTGAATTTTACAATTCAACATCAAATGGTTACATGTATGGCACATGAATGTATCAGCATGTACAGTTAAAGGAGACTTTAATAATTTATGCCATTATAATAAAGAAATTAATCAAAACTTTGTGGGAAAAACTAGCTTGGTAATGAGCTTCAAAATAATTTTAACAAACTATTTTAATAGGAAAATACAAAAGGGTGGTAGATTGGGAGAACATGACAGTAACATACGTAAGATAACCACAACATATCTAAACATGACAGTAACATACTGTAAGATAACCACAACATATCTAGCAGAGAAGTTTCAAAGCAATCAAGTGTTCTCCCAACCTCCCAAGATTTGACAGGCTATGTCACATGAAAAAGTATTTTATAAAATAATCAACCTTAAAGTGCACCTAAATGCAAACAATGTTTTTCACTAAAAAACAAGAAGGGTATTTTTTGGAGTATTTTGGCGCAATTTTTTTTGTTTTGGTTAAATCCTTAAATTCTTATGCCCTTTTGAAGTCGAGTACAAAAGGGCCCACGGCTGCGTGAATGGACTCTGGGGGCAGCACGGTGCTGTAATGTCAAATCGAGAACAATCGCTTTGCAGCTGCATTTCGAAATTGACAAGGCAGAGTCTAACATTCATAAAAAACTCACCATTCTTTGGTCTCTGTCACTTGGTTATATATTGCAAGCCGCTTTGATCTCTGATGAATGAATTGACAGAAAAACAGAAATCCCAAAGTCATTCTGCTGTAACCAGGGAGTCAGTAGTGAGACTTTCTTGCCCTTCTATGCTGACATCCAAACGTCGAGCAAAGTCCTCTGCCTTGAAATGCTTCCAGCACAATACAGAACACTTTGAAGGTTCTGACTTTGCCTGTTTCATCTTTACGAAATCAAGCCATCTCTTTCAATGATTTTTAGCTTCAGGACGATTGTCCTTGAAATACGATATCATATGAAGTGTGATATCTTCTTGTAAATTTCTGGTGTTGCTGTATCCTGCTACCATGCATCTAGCTGGCATATTTAAAAAACCTCCAAACCAAATGCAGTGAAGGTCTCGATTTGACGTCACAACAGCAACTCGATCCATACCTCTCAAGACTTGGTTGTGGGACCAACATGGGGCTTTTTTATGCAAATTTTTATGACTACAAAAGGGCATAGAAAATTGAGGATTAAACCAAATCAAAAAATTTTTGTGCTAAAATACTCCAAAAAATGTGCTTACTTATTTTAGGGAAAAACATTTTTTGCATTTAGATGCACTTTAAGAAGCACATGGAACCTGTCTAAAATTTAACCTATGTGACACACTATATACTACCATGCTATAAGATTTCAAACCAGTTAAAGCATGGATGAGCACTACAAAAAGTATTTTATAATATAATATTTATATCATTACATTATATTATACTATATTATATCTTATTATATTATATTATTATATTATATTATACAGTACATGCTCACCTTTGCAGGGTGTGCAATTTCTGCCAACTTTCCTCCTTTCAGCTGTGACAAATGTTTCCTAATGGTATTAAGTTCCTGAATAGTGGCTCCTGAAGACGCTAGTGCCTTGATGGTCTGTAATTTTTCTGCCAGTGTGATGTCCTTGATTGGCAGCGGCAGCTGAGCAGAGCCACCTCCTGATATAAGAACCATGAGTAAATCATCTTCGCCAACACTCTCGGCAATCTTTTTTATTTCATGTGCAGCAAACTGTGCAGTCTCATCGGGAAGATTGTTTTTTGCACCCTCAATTACATTTATGGAGCTTTCTCTTTGTAGTAATGTCTTTGCAATTAGCTCTTCATTTCCAGATTCCTGCAAATTGGTTAACTTTATAATTTACATGCAATTCAGGTCTGTTTTGCATTTGTTCTGGTTACAACTGGAAATTGCAAATTTTATAATATACTTGAAGGTCCCAGGTTTGATTCCTGTCTTGGCCATGGGGTTGAATATTTAGGTGACCTTCTTTCACCACACTGTCCTTGGACAGGGGCATTAAGCCACTGGTCACCCACATGGATGAAGAGCCACTCTGTTAAAATGCCATCTGGGTAATGCCATTATTATTATTATGAATATTGTTAAAAAGGGATTGAGAGCAGTTTTGATGCCTTATGAACTGCAGTTGACTCAACAATGCTGAAGAGGATGGTTAATGAACTGAAGTGTGTTACAAGTTACCTGGTATGCAAAACAATGTTATAATTGATATCCAAAACATACTTTACCTTCAATCATATTACACACACTCATAATGTCGTTACAAATTTGATCAGTGAGCACCTACATGGAGTTAAGATGGCAGATAGAGAGAAAACTAGGCTGAGCCAAAAAACAAAAAATTTATAAAATGTACTCTGAGAACTTAAATGGCAAATATATTACAATTTTAGAGAATAATGATGAAAGAAGCATATTGTCACTTACAATCTGTGGTGTGAACCTTCACTTCAATTTGCAACAATAATCATAATGGTAAGTAGACCAAGACAGGCTTGAAAATGTGACTTAGAACATAAGCACTACAATTACCGTATTATATCATTAATTTCTTTTTTTAACCATGCCCCCCCCCCCAATAAAAAAACAGTGGACATCCGTGGCCACAGGGGGGTGTGAATAAACTGTCACACTCCCTCCACTGGTTCCCCAAAAAGCAGACCTCCACCATCCACTTAAGCGATGTGAAGGCAACCGTCGCACCCACCACCCCCCTCCCTACAGGCTTGCACGATGGTTACCTTGATAGCCCTGGGCAATCCGTGCGGTATGCTGGCGACGCCACGAACAATGTGTGGTCCCAGAATATCATCTACAGCCTTAACCATACCCATAACGGCCTTACCAAACGCCACCACGTGTACATTCTTATAAACCATGTACTCTCTCTCCTTCACAACCAACCGCGTTCGATTCAACGATAGAGAGTTCTCGACCATCTCTTGGGGGGTTACAGACTTCAATGCTGAACGGAAAATCTTCAATGCATCCGATCTTAACAAATCTGATGAGGATGTTGCGCTGCTACAAGTATGTAACAGCCTCATTCTTGCGGAATTTAAAGGCATTAAACTTCGATAAAGTGCCATTTTTAGACGGCGTTCTTTCACACCTACTGTTTATTGCATGAAACGTGGGCATCAATATTTGCGAAACATATCTCATTTGCGAAAGAGCAGCGAAACGGCATCGACCACATAGAGATGTTCCGATAATAACCGGAAGTTTACCGAAGTCAAACCGAAAAGATATCGATAGGTTCGTCAATGCTGGGGACTGGGTCTTATTCCATATTTGGAGCCTTGGGTTCCTGGGCTTTGTTTTGAGTCTTCCGCTGCACATGCAAAGAAGGAGTGAGTTCGAAAACTCTTGAGTCTTGCTTGTGTTGGAGGAGTTGTTTGTTTTCAATGCAGATTCCTTGGTCGATATGTGTAGTCAAAGAGTGTTGAGGTAGATTAACACTGGGACAAAAATGAGAAGAGACGGCGAAAATATGAGACCAAATCGAAAGAGCTAATGTTCAGCACTGCTTGCTAAAGGTTAATTGACATTCAGTGGAAAAGTTCTAACATGGCCCAGCAAACCTGCTTCCTCCATATAGGCGACATCGTGTCCCTGTATGCTGAAGGAACTGTAAATGGTTTTATCAGCACATTAGGGTAAGAATCAAAATGCTCATATGTGCTTTATATCTTGTTTCATCATCACTGATGCTGTGATAATTTCCTTGGGGTAACTTGCACACTGTTCATTTCGCAGTTTGATCGACGATCGATGTGTTGTCCAGCCATCCGCTGGTGATCTCAATAGTCCACCAAAGAAATTTCGAGGTCAGTAACACCTGCGAGCATGACAGACTCTGTCTCAGAGCTATTGACTTTTTGGTAGAATATTTCATGTCTAATTCTGTCATTTTTTTCTCCTCTGATATCAGACTGTCTTTTCAAGATATGTCCTAT
The DNA here is from genome assembly GCA_025434825.1 of Bergia sp. 'catenularis'. NCBI lineage: Eukaryota > Metazoa > Cnidaria > Anthozoa > Zoantharia > Parazoanthidae > Bergia > Bergia sp. 'catenularis'. The sequence continues at coordinate 6,064 of JANRMR010052104.1, read as the reverse complement.
GAACCGCTATTCTGCGCAGAAACAGTTCTGGAAAGCGGCCAAACCAGCGACATCAGCTACAGACACAGTTTTACTCAAAAAACTTCATGTAAGTTCAAACGTGTTGTCTTATATTAGCCAAATCGTGTTCTTTTAATCCTCGTTCGTGCATTTATATAAGTATTGTTATAGTTGTATATGATCAAGTTTTATATCGCAGGTTAGTTTTGAAATGTACATCACTACTGACTACATGTGCTCGTGCCAAGTATCTTGTAGATTTCATAAATTATCGTATAGCTTTAGTCTGAGTGGGAATGGGCAGTAATATAATCTTGAAAAAAGTTCCGATTTTGTTTTAAAAATTGGTCTTCTATTACAATCCCTCAAATGAATGAAATTTTAAATTACACAAAGCGATTGCATAAACAGACTCGTCGAACGAATTATCGATGTTCCTTAGCAGCTTCGCGTTCTGTCATCAATTTTTTTTGACACACCGATAAACTTAATTCATAATAATTTTAGAGAGCGATTCAAAATAATTAGCTTTTTGGCAGAGTTGTGAGCGGCAGTTATCTAGGGTTTTTTTTTCAATCGGGCAGGAAGTGCTGTAAACACTTCATCACCTTTAAGTTCTTGGTTAGAAACTTGAGTCCTAATTCGCCATGAATAACGCTGACACTTATGACAGGCGGTTATGCTTTGTTAAACGCATTTAACACTAAAAGAAAATAAAGAGAGATTTAGATCTAAAATGGCATAATTTAAAAGTATTTCTGTTGTATTTTGAATGGGTGTAGTATGCGAATGACTTGGATAGTGTGACTTCTAATATTTAGAGCAAAATTGTTTTCCCTGGTATCTGCAGCCATGGACCAAATGATAAGAAAAGTAAATATTCTTGTTCAATAACAATGTGATGTATATTTATATGCATATTGCCTATTGGAGCACATTAGACTGGTGAATATTGAACTGTACTCATCCGTATTTTAGTCTACTTATACATTTGTACATTCAGTTGAATATGTGGTTCCAGTGACTATAATTGAAGCTAAAATCTGTTTACATTTTCATTGTTTTGATAAGTTTATTAATTCTGTAGTCTGATCACATTCCAATCCCTTTTAGCTGTTGTCTGCCCCTCTACCTAAGTTAATTAAAAATTATATTAAATCAAGAATAGTGAGGCTCAAAAACTATCATCCTTAAGATTATTGTTTAAGATATATTAAGCATATTTTGGAAATTTATTTTTGTATATGTTGCCAGTTGACTGGTTCACATTTGAACAATTTACCACCAAGACACCATGCCTCTTAATATTATTAATTTTAAAAAAAAGAAATAGCTTTTGTACTGAGTCATTGTGGCTGACACACAGCATTGTTTCATGTCACCATGCATTCACTCTGTTATATGGCTGATGTGGTGTGCCACAGATCAGGCTTTTGAGAACTCATCTCTCCAAGTAATCATAGTGATCAAAACAATGTCATGATGTGCTTTGATTTAATTATTTTTTGTCACTTCACTGTAAACATGTCATACAAAATTTGATTACTTTGTCACCCATATAATTTATGCACTGAACTTCTGGCCAGCAGAAAATATTCTTATTTTACAATTAAACATGAAACAAAAATTATAATTATTTGTATTTAAAATGTGTTATGTCTTACACAGTGTTTTGCTTGCTAATGAGTTGTAACATTATTTTTTTAAAAAATCTTATAAAATTAGGTTTATAAAGAATTAAGTTGAATGTGCCAATCCAGTTGTGATAAAAATATTTCATTTAGCATTGAAGAATGGCTTTATAACTAGATATATTTTTTTATGATTGAACAAATGTCTTAGATAAGAGTCAGACTATAGTCCAGATAACTCCCAGTTTAAATATTGTATAAAGCAGGCTTTCTTTAAAATGAATCTGGATGATTTTTGTTGCTAGTAACATATAAATATTGTTTTGTTTAGGCTTTTGCAATATGAATTATTTGGGATTGCTAGCCCAGGGATCCCACATTAACTTTAATTTTCTGATCTGAGTAGAAAATCTTAACCTTTGGGAAAAAGAAAAATATTTGAATTATCTGTAGTAAGTTCAAGTTTCAGAAGTAAAACTTCTAGAAAGAAAACTTATGGCCTGGATGGTAAATTAATGTTAATTCAACTTTGAGACAGTTTGAGTTATCAATTACCAACTGTCTAATATATTTTAAAATTCATTTTTGCAAATTGCAAACTAGTGTCTCCATAAAATTGGAATTTTAGAAAACTCATTTTTTAAATAAAGGATGAAGTCTTATTTCGATATCTATAAAAATTTTAATACATCATCATCGATGTGTGAGTTTTCAAATAATATAGTTTAGATTGAGTCATTTGATAAAATTTATCAGTACATATCTAAACAGTGTACATATGACATTGTATAATACTTAGTGCACTTGTAAGAATATAGTTTGTACCATAACAGAATGATATAGTACACCTTGGAACTTTGTGTTGGCATAATTATGATCAAATTAACTTGGCTTTTAAATTTTATTTAACAATTAAGTAATAGGTCTTTTCATCCCCAGCGCAGTTGACCCATGCCCCTCACGTATTAGTTACTCAATTCAATGTGTCACATAACCCCATTTGAAGAGGAACAGCAACACTGTCCTATGTTTAGACTTTTCCTTTGATAAAGAAGACATATCATACTTGTTGGTGGTTTGCAACTGGAGGTACCAGCCACATATACTCACATGGATTGTCTCTCACACACAGGGGGGTACTTCATCACATGAACTATAAATATGGTATGTGCAGTGCCAAAGGGTGTAGAAAATTGGGTCAGGAGATTTGTGTAATTTGGACTGAAGATAGGTCAGGATTTTATGAAGCAACCCACCCACCCCCACCAAAATAGTTGGGGAGCACATTCTTCACACATTGCTTCCATCATGCATATTTACTGATAGACAATAGTACACATTGCTGCATTTTTGCATGCATAAAATAATTTCATAATTAATACTGATCTGAAGTCTGTTCACCGTACTCTTATAATTTGATTTAAGCTGACTGAAATAACATCCTTTCTTTTCTTTATGAATGTATACTGTAGCACATTAAATGATAGATTAAGTAATTAGTCTTCTCAAAATTTTCGGTTCAGGAGTGATTTTCAAAATCATAAAATTTACATGTACAAGTATTAAATGAATCTGGAGTACAATCTGAGTTGTAAAAGATATTTAAGAGGAGAGGTTGGGGAACAAGAGGTACTCAGGTGCAGGTGATGGAATGATTGGTCAGGAACTGATGATGATGCAGAGAGACTGTAATGCACCAGTCTGTGGTTTCCTACAGGGAGAGGGAGGTATTGGGTATACCCATAGGGGGTGCATTTTTAACAAATATTTTTAGTTATGTCCCCATCCTAGGACAAGAAATTTTTGTTGACGTCCCCCACCCAAAGGGAGCCTGATCAATCCCAGTCTCTGGGAAATGACCCACCCTCCCCTCCCCTAAACCTAAAGCTAAACCTAACCCCAAACTTTACTCTAACCCTAACCTAAGGGAGGGGTGGGTGGGTAGTTGCCCAGAAATGGGGATTGACCCAGGGAATCATGAGTCTAAAACATTCAAATATTTGTAACTGATAAGGGCTTCAGATCAAATTTGTCAAGTAAAGTCCCAGCAAATACAATGAAAAAGATAAATGGAGATAGACAAAAGCAAAACAGAAAACAATTTTATTATGTGACACATCTTTAACCCTTTCAGCTCTAGGCAGTTTATCAACATCTATTTTCTCCCTACATTATCACTACAAAGTAAGTTATTTGGTTGTGAGAATAAGGGAATTGATTATGCACAGCAAGCTATTTAATATGAAAAGTGAGATTCTTCCAATTCCATGGAATTGATGACACACAACTTAAGCTATCTAGTATGAAAAGTGAAATTCTCCCAAACTGTTTGAAAGGAACATATGGACACAGTTTAGGAGAATTTAGCAACATGTCAAATGTCGTGTTTGGGGCTGAAAGGGTTAATTTTGAATCAGAAACATGCAATTGGAATCAACCTCTCTACCCAATATATACATGTACTGGATTTTGAATATAATAATGAAAATAAAGATATTAAATGTTTAATTATTAATATTTAAATTATAATGAAAAGATATGTAAAATAAGAGTTACAAATCCAGAAAGCAGGTGGTATTACTGAATTATATCAAATGTTACCTTTTTAAAAAATTTCAAAGCTGTGTACAGTGATTGGAAAAAAGATGCTGATTTGTCAAGATACTGTCAAGGCTTGTAGACTGACTGGTCGACACTTAATCACCATACTTAAGGACAAATAATTTTATATCAACTAGTACATCCTATTTAAGAGGACAAAAATGCCCTAAATTGTGGTTTAGTTCGTGTTGTCATCAACTTCAATAATTAAATTAATTGATATTTTTTTAATGAAAAATGTAACTATGGTTTATTTTAAAACTTGAGTGTTAAGAATTAATGTCAGTAACATTTTAAAAATTAATGGCATTATTTTTTAAAAAATTCAATGGGCCAATTCTGAATTACGCTTCAGTTCCTGCAAACAGTAACATGATGTCGAGGTTGGGTGTCAAATTTCCATACATTTGCTGTATTTCTTAGCACCTGCCCTTGACTTAAAGTTATTGTTCAATGGGCTATTATTATTACATGGGCTATTATTTTACATTTAAAAGAAATAGCAAGGGTACAGTAATAGTTTGGTTCTTAATTTAATTTAAATAATTACTGACATTGAAATATTGTTTTTTTTTCTGCAGGTATGTTATTGTTATTATTTTATTAATATCATTATTTGTTATTATTCTAGTTATTTTATAAAGAAAATAAACTGCATTATTTACCAAAAAGGAATCTATGCCCCTATTGGGGCAAGGAATTATAATCTGTATCAAGGAATTATAATTTGTATGTATCAAGGAATTATAATCTGTATCAAGGAATTATAATCTGTATGATGAAATTCTGATGTTTAATATTTAATTAATAAGTTAATGAACATTTAATGTTTAGCATGCTGCAGAACTTGAAAAGAAACAGAATGACACTGAATACAAGAAGATGTTGGGAAGTGTGGTTCAGTATGGAAGTGTTATGCAGGTGAGCAAGTTATTTGTGGGGGGAGGGATGGGGAAGTGTTATGCAGGTGAGTGAATTATGTGGGGGAGAGAGGGATGGGAAGTGATTGCAGGTGAATGAGTTATTTGTGAGAGGGAGGGAAGGGGAAGTGTTACCCAGGTAAGTGAATTGTGTGGGGGAGAGAGGGACGGGAAGTGTTATGCAGGTGAATGAGTTGTCAGTGAGAGGGAGGGAAGGAGAAGTGTTATGCAGGTGAGTGAATTATGTGTGGGAGGGAGGGAAGGAGAAGTGTTATGCTGGTGAGTAATATTTTTGTATTATGGGAGGGAGGGAGAGTGGGAGAAGTTATGTAGGTAAGTGAATTACATTTATCTGTGGTAGAGAGGGAAAGGGAAGTGTTGTACATGTGAATGGATTATTTGTTGGAGGGAGGGAGGGGGGTGTTATGCATGTGAATGAATCTCATGATAGACTACATGTATAAGTTACTTTTTATCTGTGGGATGGAGAAGGAAGTGTTTCACATGTGAATGAATCGTGTTATAAGACACAGGTTACTTTTTTGTGAGAGGAAGGGGGAAGTACAGAGTAAAAGCTAGATCCAGATCAAAAGGCTTAAAAACCATACCCTGAGCAGTGGTACATTTAACAACTAAAATTTAAATTTTATGATCTAGTGTATTGTAGGAGTACACAGCAAACAAGGCAAAACAGAGTTGACTGCTACTCACAGAAAATATTAGCGCATATTCTACATGTAGATGTCTTAGTAGGTTTGCCAGGATGAAATTGAAAATGACATTTCCAATATTATACCATTACCTGAGAAATTTCTGCAATCTGATTGGTGGAGAACAGTGGTATTTCAGCGTAATTTTGAAATACCTACATGTGAAAATTACAAACCCATTCAAATGTTCGAGACGAAATAA
>JANRMR010051993.1:125-14369 GCA_025434825.1 Bergia sp. 'catenularis' | reverse complement strand
ATTTCTTACTCCATTGAATCATATTGAATTGCCACATAAACACTTTCAAAACACTTCTATTGCTCAATTACTCAATTCCAACATGTTTTCCCTGTAAGGATAACTTTTTTTAGTGATTGCAATAATCAAAATAATTAATTCCACGACCTTTCCTAACTTTTGACAAGGATTGTTCACTGGTCTTTAGAACAGATCTCAACCTTAAATACTTTTATTATTGGTTTCTTATTAGCTCCAAGAATGAAAGACAAGAACAAGTACTGCTTGAAGAAACCAAGAAAAATAGGGTTTTTGTTAGACCCAATAACCTTGAACTACCTGAAGAACCAGTTGATGGAAGCTTTGCACTTCCTTCACCAGTTCTCTCCCCTGAAAGTAAGGTTGCTGAAAAACTGGAAAGCATTGGTATTGAGATCATGGAAATGTATCCCAACCTCCTAGATGAGCCCCTACAGCTGGTCTGTAAGCAGCCAGATGATTTGACTTACGAGGAGTTCAAACAAGCGGCCTATAAAGTGACTTTTAATAAGCAAATTGTTGGATGGTCGAAAGTTGCACTGTTGTGCCATTTTGCTCGGGAGATTGCCATGTTTGGTGAACTTGATGAAAAACAATTGGATCTGCTCGCAGAATACTGCTTTAGGTTCATAGAGGAATCAACAGCTGAATTTATTGAGAGACAGGGAGGTTGGGTAAGTATAAACTCCTAACTTGTGTTTCGACAATAATTTACAACTTATATATATTAAGATGCAAGACCCCTTGAGTGGGTACGACCCTAGTTTGAATGATGAAACCCACTGGCCAGCTGCAAATGCAGAAAAACCTGCATTTTTATGTTCTGGTAAAATCAGCCAAATATTTAAGAAAAACTTTGTGTTTCATGCATGAATGCAACAAAACAAAAAGAGATGACGAGAAGCAAGAAATTGGTCTCAAACTGTTAGAAATGGTGTTTCAAAGACTCTTAATTTTTTTATTCCAAGGAAGTATACCCCTCCCCCCGTAGAAGCTGGTACCTGTAGGGCTTGTGCACTGTGAAAACAGTAACCAGCCTTTGAGCCTCCACTTGGGGTCTATGAAGATTAATACCCAAGGGGACATGTAGAAGAAGGAGACAAAAGCCTTCTGCAGACCTGTGCAATTCGGTGCAATTTTGAATGCATGTGATTACTTTTGTCACAGGGAGCCACACACATAAACAACAACGAGTGATTTCGATCATTTGAGAGTCAAATTGGTGGCTGTAAGCTTGCATGTTATGGCTGCATTGTTACTATTTTTGTTGAGATGACCAGTTTACAACAAGGTCACTTGTTAACTTTCAACTCTGATTTTCATTTACTGAGTTCATACAGTCCTCGAAAGTCCTCGAATTTAAATTCCAATTTTCAAGGACTTGAAAATCCTTGTATTAGACTTTGGTCCTTGAAAGATTGTGGAGTCTGGTCATTTCTGCCTTGCTCAAGTTCACTTTTCTTACTTTAGAGTGAAAGTCAACAGTGTAAAAAGAAGTTATATAGGGTAAAAAATGCTTCTTTCATGAGTGAAAGTTGCATCATTATTTTTTCATGTATGTAACTTTAGTTCTGACCACTGTCTTTGGTGGAAAAGTCTTGAAAGTCCCTGAATTCAGTGAATAAGAGTCCTTAAAAGTCCTTGAATTCATTACTTATCAAATTCCTAACTGTCCATTAATTAAAATAATATGTTCTCATTTGGTCTGGACAGGGCTGATAGATCATGTAAAAAAGCATAAATGTTCATGTTAATATTATGTCTGTTGATCACAAAATATTGCATTATTTTCTTTACCTTAAAATTACAGTATACATAGCTGCCCAGTGTTACCACAACTCCCCTCAAGAAACCACAGCAAATGAACTTGTTTTGTTTGTTTAATGCCATATAAATAATGATAAGTTAGAATTCAAAAACATTTTAGTTTCTAAAATCAAGTAAAAATTTATAATAATGATCTTTCTTTGTGAAATATTAGGGAGCTCTTGAGCTTGAAGACATACCCAATCCCCAGGACCTTGTTGTGAAATATCGTGAAAAAGAGCGAGATTCACCAGATGGAGCCAAGCGGCAGTCCTTCAGGCGGTCCAGTGGGGCAGACTACGACAATATGTGGCATAGTTGGGCTCTGAAGTATGGAATTGCTGCCATAGCTCTAGGAGTTGGGGTAATGCTCATTAAGCATTGAAGAATAAGACAGTAGATGAAGATTATTAATTTAATTTATAATTTGCCAGAGTGAAATATGGTAAATCAGTTCATTTGATAGCTGAATCTTTAGAGAAATAAGACAGTGTGATGTTGATGTTGGGGGATATTTGGAACTACACAAATTTTGCAGACCTCAACATTATTTTACCAGTTTATTGTGGTTTATGTCTACGCCCAGTGTCTGGCTGACTCATGGCTCTGTAGTAGCTCTGTTGTCTCATCACAAATTTTAAAACTCTTTTAAAATTTTCCAAGCTGAAGACTCACTAGACATTTTGCAACCCCAAACATCGGTTCTCAGAGCTCCCAGAGCCCTTTGTTCCTGCTGAAGATCAGATGTGAGCATGGGCTCTATGTCATTCCTCCAAAATAGAAAAAAACATAGGTTTTCCCTTAAACTATCCCCATTTGTTGACCATAATAGAAGAACTACCAAAATTATTTGAAAGTAGGATCTGAACAACCCAGTGGGCAAACAGCAACAAAAGCAAGCCACTAAGGAGGGTCCTGAAGGGGGGTTTCCAATCCCATTTCCCAGCCCAATTTTTTTTACAAATCCCACTCTGGTAGGCTTCCAAAACGTGTATCCCATTCCCATTTCAGGTCTTTCTCCCATTCCCAGTGATCTAACTCCCATTTTCCCAGGGCAAAGACAGGTCAATCCCAGTCCTCATTTTACCCCTTCAGGACCTTCACTAAGGATACTCAGTCCCAGAATATTACTTGAATGTGTGATTGTAATCTGTTGTTCATTTTCTCATTTATTTCCAAATATAGAGTTGCTGTTTAGAGTTTGTCTCAGTAAAAATTCAATGAGAGGAAAAATGGGGGGTCCCCATGTTCCCTTAGGAAATACTGTGAAAAATGTGGTAAAAAAGAGGTTTTTTTACTTACTTTTTGCAGAGAGACTGGGGTGAGTGAGTTTTACAAAAATCCCTTTAAATAACAGAAATAAGATTATTTTCAATTTTTTTGTCAGTTATTGGTGTGAACGGCCAACTTTTTATAGTAGTATTAAGTAATTGTAGTGTAAACAAAAAAATGTTGAATTTGTTTACATGTGCAGTAGATTTGCAGAGTCTACAATACGGACAAGATCACTGAATATGTTTCCAAGGAAAAATCTGCAATTGTTGAAGAATCCAGCCTAGCTGGGGTCTCTGTACATTAACTGAAATACATAAATGCAATCTAATTGCACATTTACACTGAAAAGGTGAGCGACTGTGTATAGGATAATGATATTCGCAACTTCTGAAACTAACATTTTAAATGCTCAGTTCGTCCAACCAAACAATCCCAGAAGACTCTGCTCTAAGATGTGCTTAATTGCTTAATCTGTTATCAAGAGTTCAATTTTAATTTTTCAAGAGCTGTCTTTTTTCCCCAATACTTGTTAAGTTTATCTTGTATTATAATGTAGTTTATAGAAAGCATTTATAAGAGCATTGCCAGATTCACTTTGTCGTTCTTTCATTCAGAATTAGCATTTGCTGCATTGCTTTGTGGTATCATTTAGGTGTACAGTCCCAGTCCTGATGCCATTTCTGGAGTAGCAAATTGTGAAAACAGTTTGTGTATTAACTATTGTGTTACTGTGATATATTACTGAATTTGTAGTACATATATGATTTGCAAACTATGTTACAAATTAATAACAAGTTAAATTATATAATTAAAAGACTAAGAAATTGAAAAGAGTAGTGACATTTTTATTGTCAACTATAAAATTGAGCTTTCAATTACAATAACACAATGAAACAACCAATTTGTATGGACACCGTAAAGCGCTTACAATCAGGGGATTCTTATAACCAGGGTGTACAACTGGGATAAATTCTAACGTTACGAATAAAGTTGACTTCTAGCTATATGGCACAGGAAGAGCTGTCAAGATAATAATTCTCATACTGAATAATTCTTAAACATCGCAAAAAAACTTGCCGAGTTACTTGGCTGCTTTCTCTGTGCGTGCTTTTATTGATTCGAGTGACGTCACAGAAATGCACTCTGTTCTGTTTGTTAAAAAAAAATGATTTTTTTTTGTCAAATGAAATCGCTTTTAAAATCAATAAACGTTGATCAAAATTGAAAGAAACTAGGAGCAATTTCGTTTGGAGCCGAGCCGTGAGATACAAACAATTGATTTTTGAAAGGACAGTCTAATTTACGACAGCGTATGGTAGAGCATGGTATTGCGTGGTTATCAACCTCGTTCGCAGGGCTTTTTCCTTTTGACTTTTTCATTTTGCTAGGGAAAAGGCCAGGGAACGAGGTTGATAGAGTAGTGAAATAACCCAGTAAACTCTGGATAAACCTCCAGCATGTCAGAAAATGAATGATATGATATTTCCTCAAGACGCAGAACTACTGACCGGATATCACAACGCTTTGCAAACGACAAAGGCTCCTGCCACTTTTGAGCCTTTTCACGACACATCCGGAAATGGGGCAGCGCTGGCTAACTCGAGAGACCACACATTGATCTTCCATGAGTTTTCAACATGTTGAGGTCAGAGCTCTCAGCCTCGCGAGGCCTTTGGCTCAGCTATTTCCGCACGTGTGCGGTGAAATTCGCGTGAGAATTTGGCTTCGCGAGGCCGTGAGAAACTGAATATTTGACATGTTTGATGTTTTTTGCCTCGCAAGGCCAAATTCTCAAGTTAGCAGGCTGAGAACTCAGTCGTTTGCTCAACGTTGTGCACCTGTCTCTACGCGCGTAGTGTGATGTCAAACGAATTTCAAGCTATTTTATTTTACTAAATTCGCGATGTGTTCAAGGCAAGGTTAAACCACCCAAGTTGTGACTGGCAAACTGCAGGTTTGACAAAATAACGATCAATGACCTGATTATAAAAGTAACATGGCAGAGATGCAAATATTTGGTTATTAGTAGAAGAAAAATAACTGACCATACCACCTTACACCAGGCCCGTAGGCAGGGGGGTGCCCCCTCCCCCCCCCCTCACGGCCACGAAGGTCCGCGGCAGTCCGCTCAGTTAATAAATAAAGTTTACTGCAAGAAATAATAATTTTTTTCAAAAAATATTTTTACTTAACCAGTGAAACAATCTCAATAATCTCCATGGTAAATACATTCTCGGGTATTAATGGAAAAATTTGCCTTCATAAAATTATACCCCGAGTCCGCTATAATGTCGGCTCGCACCGCCCCCTCCCCCACACAAAATTCCTGGCTACGGGCCTATTACACTCTATGTCCTCTATATGCGAGGTTAGTGCAGTTGGTGAGATCTGACTGGCAACCAGAAGGTCCCGGGTTCAATCCCCGACCTGGTCGAAGAACGAACTTTGTGCGACCTTCTTTCGCCACACCGACCGTGGACAGGGACGTTGGGCCGTTGGTCTGGTCTTCCGACTTTCTATAAGGGAACTTAAAAGAACCCATGCACTTCTCGAAAAGAGTAGGGTAATCCCGGTGCTGTGGTCTGTCTTTTTCACACAGCTTATTCCAGCCGGCTGCTGACAGTGCTCCGAGGTCAATAATGGACCGTATAGCGGCTGCCAAAGGCGCCTGTATTTGCTTTCGGTTCGACCTCGTGAGCTGTAGGTTGCTGAAAAGCCCCGCGGGGAGCACCTGTATATATAGGTATATAAGTAACAAATGGGACTGCAATATTTTGGCGTAAACAAAAAACATTTTAAAGATTTAAACAATAAAGATGTATACAAACTTTTAAAAATTACCCGATACGTAAATTGACAATTGATTTTCTGGGACTAAGGGTTATTTATATGGTCAGCATTGTTTTACATTAAACTGATACGCAAATCGGTTGAAACGGTTGTTATTTTCAAATTTTATTTTTTTGTACAAAAAATACTAGGTTTGTAGAGTTGTTAATCGTTGCAAAACATCTGCTAAAATGTGTTGGTCGATTCTCTGCATGAAAAATGTTTCTACTATATTTGAAATTTTAGAGACCGATCATTCTGCATCGCCGGGGTTGGGTAACAAAATATACCGACCTGTTCTTGGCAGTGTGTTGAACTTAGTATACTGACAGAGGCCAAAAAAGGTTGGTTCAAGTTTATCGTGGAGGGTGTCAATTTTTTTTCTGCGTTTTAGCCTCGAAATCGGCAATAATTCCTTTATTCGTGTCGGTTGCTTGGAAGTTACTGAAATCCAAACGATCTAAGAGTGATCAGTTTATAGGTGACAGAATCAGGGAGTACCGTTATATGGCTGTCCTGTCGAGTGAGTTTTCTAAGTATTGGCTGGGCTTGGAGCGGTCACATTTGATCGCACGGAGTGTAAGGTAATGGAAAATCCCGTGGGATACTCCCCTCGATTGACTATGGGGGTATGTGCCACCCTCAAGGATATTGGCGCGGACAATAACGAGAATACGAACGAGAACAAGAACACGAACAAGAAAACGAACAAGGACGAGAACAAGAACAAAACTGACAAGAACAAACACGAACGAGGACGAGAACGGGAATGAGAATGAGAACACGAACGAGGACGAGAACGGGAACGGGAATGAGAATGAGAACACAAACGAGAACATGAACAAGGACGAGAACAAGAACGAAAACGAGAACAAGAACCAGAACGAGAACAAGAAACGAGAACAAGAACAAGACTGGCAAGAACAGGAACAAGAACACACTAGAAAAGCACTAACACTGATAAAAACAAAAACTCAAACGAGTAGAAAGAAAATCAAACAACGACAACAAAACTGGTAAGAACGCAGGAATAAGGTCAAGGAATTAAGAAGACAGAACACCAAATCGAACACGATTGAGAGCACATGCAAACAAGAGCGATGCTATGAACATCAAAAGCCGAAAACACCCCAAACAACGTCCAGCTTATTTACGACAGGAAATTGCATAGCAACAACGCATTTAATAAAACAAATTAACTGAAACAAAAGCAAAGACACGCAACAACTTTTTAATCGTGAAAAACAAAAAGGTTCACTTTTAAAAAGGTTATCCGTTGATACTGAATAATGATTAGTTCCTACCACAATTATTGCACAACCACCATGCGGCGCTCTCCGTAAAACTCTGTTAAATATACACAAGAATTTAGTGTAGGGCATACAAAAGAGACACCAAAGACACGGTTGAGTTTATCTGTAAATAGAGGTGATGGTATTACAAGCTGACAATCCGGTACTTTAAAGACGTCTTTGTGAGTTGCCGACACCTCATTATCTGGATTAAAGGTTTTAGCTGAATATACCACTTAGACCTGACTAAACAATCCGTGCGCCTCCGCTTCTATCATATTCATCTTAAAAACAGCTTTTGATATTTCTAAAGGACATACCTCTTAAATATCTGGCTTGGCCGTTACGGCTATTTTCTAAAGCTGTTCAAGAAGATAACGCTGTAGTTTGGAGTTTTTATCAAAAATGGTCAGTACAGACAGTAGTTGAAGTTGTTTTGTTCCATTGTGGATTATGTTTATTCAGGTTCAAGACATTATGAACACCAAGGTTGTTTACAAACTTACCAAAGCTGAAAGTTTTAACTTTGTTTAACCGCTACACTGGTTACAGTCTTGTAAGAAATTGCTTGGATATTTTGTGTAATTCGCGCCAATTTTCTGGCGACTTTCCGTGCGTGGACTTTGTCTTGTACAGTGAATGGAGTGTAGTTAATTACACCTTACGTTTTCAAACTTTTACAAGTGAGCTGTATAAAAGCTTTTGTTTTCACCGCTGGTTTTGCTGCTTCAGTGAACCTAAGTACTAAATTTGAAATAATCAAAACTATTGAAAAGTATAAACAAAAGCAGCCTATCCACAACCATTGTACTCCGGGTCGGCAAATGAGATTGTTTTGCTGACATCGTTTTAATATGCCATAAAGTCTAAATCTCTAGTGCGAGGGCAACGTTTTAAAAGCTCGTACTTGACTGGATTAGACAAATCAGGATTCGTTCTCGACAGTATCGATGTTGGCCTAATTGCGACCCCAAGGCCTTTTTTCTCTGCAACGGTTGAGAAATTTTTGAAGTGCGTTTATCATTATTTACCGTTGTTGTTTGATATTCCGGCAACTCATTTCCTTCGTCGTGACAGATGTCACTGCAGCAGTTTCCTGTTCTTTTGAGGCAACTCGGTGGAAGAATTTGGCCTTTTCCTTAATTTTGCATTCCACGAAGTCTGCATAACAAAGAGGTGACTCGACAGGTGGGTTGCAACCTAACCCGAAGACTTTTACAGTCCCGGCTCTTCAGTTTTCTTTCAAGAATTATTTCGCTTTTCTCATTGTTATCCTCGATGAAGTCAACAAAGGCACTGACGGACGAGACTATGAAAAGCGTAAGAGAGACTTTATCCAAAACATTCGGCAGTCAGCACAAGATTGTCATAGCTCCTTGCATGGTAGAAGTCTACCTCAACAAAACCAAAGATTTGCTGCGATCGGCTGGTAAAGTGAAATGGAGATTACAGGCTCGTGGTGTCATTGGTCTAGTTTATGACCTTGAAAATCGTGGACAGAAAATTCGAGTTTGCCTTGTGTCGCCGAGTTCACCCGGTGACATAGCTTGGCAAGAAACAGTGGTCGCATTTACGACTGTTCGTTCTCCGCATCCGGCTTTTCACACTTTCAACAGTACAAGAAATCTCTACGAGCAGATCGGAATTCTTTACGAAAACAAGTGCATTGCGCGAATGGTATTCCAAGCTCTAAGCGTATTCACACAGTGCCCAACGAAAGATCTTTCAAGAGCAGGGAAGAACAAAATTCCTTTGCGATCCTATTCCTTCAACGTGGCTCCACGGCCGAGACCACACGCACGCGAGACGGCGGTAGAGCGGTGTACAGTCGCGCTGTCAAACGTGGCAGTTCAACAAGCGTTCAGCACGATGCAGTCGGTTCATTCGCAGCCTTTGGTAGCTACGGTTTGTCGGCGAGATAATGACACAGCGGAAAGTGAGGAAAGTGTTACTGGAAGTACATCCTCAAACTATATCGGAAACGAGTTTAGACTAGAACCAGTTTTGGAAAGTGTGGACGAGAACTTTAATGTTATTCCTGATCTTTGCGATAGACTTATGACAACGGATCTCTGCACAACGGAACTTTGATTTACCATTTATATTTGCAGAGTTTGCAAAATACTGGGTTTGTGATTTCACAGCCACATGGTAGACAAGGAAGGAGTTTATAATGAGTTAAAGGTTTATAAACAGGACGCATGAACAAGGTTATATTAATGTACAGGTTTTGAGAGGACAATATTTAAATGACGAAAGATTGAAAGAATATTTGCGTCTACGCAAAAATATGATATCTATTTTTTATCCTCAGAAATGGTAAAGTTTAAATATCTGTCCAGACCCAAAATGGAATTTCTGATGTTTTAAAATTAAGCCTCAGAGAGAACAAACAAACATGAAAATTTTCAAGTGGCAAATTTAAAAAGCTGAACTAATTTTTTTAAAAACGGTTCCGTGGTAACACAACCATGCGAAAACGGAATTGAAGTACAAAGCACTTCCTCAATTTGTTTCTCAGACAACTTCAATTTAGGTTTCGCAAGATGTGATAATTTATACTTTCTGTTTTCTGTTCAAATTCAGTTGAGACTTGAGTAAATTTTCTCTACATTAAATGGAGTACAAAACAGACATACATCTTAACTACGTTTCTTAGTAATAGTATACAGTCCATTTCTTTTATATTTCAAACTACCCAGAAAGATTACCAGACACACACGTAGTTCCATTGGGTTCAGCAAGTCAGTTTCAATGGCTTGTGAAGGACAAGAAGACCCGATTAGAAAGTTTTATCTCCAGACTTTGCATACGTCTATTTTGATTTAAATATTTTATTTTGGCTAGAAACCCTGTGGAACGGGGGATGCATGGAGAGAAGATAACTTTTTTGCTCTTGTTTATGTGATGTATTATAAAGCTGAATACTTTTTCATGACTACAGCCTGGTCAGGGCTGAATGAACTGATGTCATTGACTTGCTTCAACTGCAATGTCGAGCTGCATGCGGCAGTTAAATTATTTAGGAAATTTCATTTATATGTTAAACAAAGATTAGACAAAGTTTGGAAAGCCTTTTATACCGATGACAAACTGTTGGTACTACCTCAAAAGCTGTTTAAGCTGTTATGCATTAAGAATACAGCGACTTATAGGTTTTTGCCACTGTTCCACACGAAACCAGGATTTGAATATTGCTTTAGAATTATGGAATTAAAAGTTTCGCTGACGTGGGTATTAATTTTAACTAATAAAACAATTTTGAAGTAAACAAACATTTGCAGTGAATATATTACCTTTTGTTGACAAAGAAAACTTAGATTATTGTAAGAAAGCTATAGTGATTCTGTATCTGCAAAAAAAAAACTGGTAGCAGCCGATATATGGAGAGAAAATATTTTAAACTTGCAAACTTGTCCAACTGCGGGTTACACATCTTTGTGACGTCACGTGCATAGCAAAGCCAAACATTCCGTGGGCGCAGGTTGATCTAGTGTGTGCTCCGTCTGTGGGCAGATATGGTGAATGGGGGTAAGGGATAAAGAATGAAAGTTTGGCTGTACGAAAAGGGATACCGGGGCTGAATAAAGCAATGGCAGGGATTTGGAGAAAAGAAGGGGGAGGTAGGGAGGGAGTAAGGAAGTAGATATTTTCCTTTTTCCCCCGCCAACCAACAATGCCAACAATCGCAACCTCTAACATCCATGGACGGCTTGATACCAACACTTTTCACGTTCCATGTGTGGCCTTCACAAACAATCACCCCACTCAATTACCCCACTGAATAAAGTCCTAAGAGACAACGACCACATATCCTAGTTGGGCATCTTTGGGCTGAAAATAGGCGGGGGAAACCCGTCCAAGTGAAAAATCCCCAAACAACAAGGCCCAAACAAGTAAAGAAGAAGGGTCCCTGTGTGAACAAAACAAAACGAGCTTGAAACGAGGAAATAACTTAACTATTGGTCCAATCCCGGTTGGACTTGAATGCCAAGAAGCTGGTTAACAAGTTCCTGGGATCATGGATCAAGAGATAAAAAATATAAATAAAGTTGTCAAACAATGTTCTTGGTATTGCGCGCAAGAGCTTGAGTGAGCACGAGCCTGTCTAATAAAGATAGGAACACTGAAATACAACAGGTGCGCATCAGCCCTCCAATCACCTTGCACTTTGATGTGTTTGGCCGGTATGCAGCACTGGAAAGGAATGTTGCGCCACCTCTACGTAGACCGTGACCAGAATGAACGCGGGCTCCAGATCCAATTTCGAGGCGAGTAACTGAATGCTGGCTCTGAGAGTGTTGGCTGTAAGACAATTGAAAACATTGTTGTGAGAGACAAAAATGAAAGCTGAATAACTGCTTGGAACTGGCGGAAACTGTGTCTAAGAATGGCTGTGCATGCAGTGTTCTGATGGGACAAAGAGGAGATAGAGGAGAACCAAGGATGGTAGGAACTGGTGCAACAAGAGCGGTGTCCCGGACTCCTTTGTATTTGTTCAGGTTACGATGGTGACATTGTCCCTCGCAGTGAAAGGTATACCATCTAGTGAAAATGTGTGAATGTCAGAGAAAGATGTGCTCTATGGATTGGGGGCATAGCGGATTAACTGTCCTGAAGAACGTAATGAAACCGACAAGGAGAGCGGCTCAGAGTGCTAGGTGGACAGAATTCCCTTATTACGTCACAGTGGGTGTCTCCATATTTGCGGAGGAGGTGAGTTAAACCGGAATTTAGCAAAGTAAATAGCATAAGCCACTGGTTTAGCTCGCCTTTTTCGCAACTGATCTGGTGGCACCCATTGTGACATAACAAGGGCGGCTAAGGAGCCCTGTTCTCATTTATCCATGTATACAGTGGGCCGGAAGCGTGGGAGATCGCGACGGGAAAATGATGCGCGCGAGACAGGATGTCTATTGTCAATCTATTTCCAGTTTGACGCTTTCCAATTCCACCCACGCTGTTGTGATTCAGGCCCTGTCTACACTAAAACGTTTTCATTTGAAGACGCATTAGATCAGAATCGTTGCGTTTTGACCTCTCGTCCATTTGAAAACCCTCTGTATAGACAGTTAAAGAAGGGAATCTTTCGAAAATTGTCATTGGTTTTTAAGATGCAACTTAGATTTCAGGACAAAACTACAACACGAAAAACCGAATCAAACGCTAGTTAAAACTGCAAGCAGACAATATTCTGATTTATCTTATTTTTATATTGTCATCTTGTGGTTCGCGTACATTACAATGATGCTAAAACAACGGAAAATTCCAGAACACTTGGTTTTCAACTGTAAAAAATCGAACAAAACCTAGTCAAATGCTTTTCAATATTTTTGTAAATAATTACAGCATCTCAGCTAATATTACATTAAAACATTACTTACATTAGCTATTAACATTAGCTTTTCGTTAGCTCATAAAAGAATATCCTAATGTACAAAATAGCGCATCTACGGCCAAAACCTACACCAGAGATTCAACTCTCAAACAAAATGAATGTTCTTTTTGTGTCCAGAAATCGAAGGGGCTTGATATCGCGCGTGCCCATTACAAGCAACGATGCAAAAACACTAGCATATACGCAAATCTTTTGCTGCTTTATCAGCCAAATGAAAAACGGAAGGATTTGAAAACGCTTTAGCGAGGACGGGGCCTCAATGGTGCCATGTACAACTCTCTTGACCTTGGAAGCGCGTGTGTGCAAATCGAAACTTTTGTTACAATTCCAATATTTTTTAGAATTAATCATATTTTGGGGTTTCTTCTAAACCTCTTCAATGTTGATATAAGCCGAGAGCTTTCTAAATGGAAATCTAGAAAACGACAGATAGAAAAAAGACACACATAACGTAATTGTTTTAACAAGTCTAATAACCGCCCGCGCAGCTTATTTTCAATTTGGAACCTTAAAGCAACCGCATTCGCAAGGTCTTCTGGATAATTTTTATTAGTATTAACCAAACAGGTGAATATCACTTTTCGCGTGCTCTGATTGGTTCATCAAACGCCGAATATCCTGTGCTATTCACTTCGGTCACTCATACATGAAACGAGCGCGCACGAGATGGACGTGCGTAAGACTGAGGCTTTTTTTCGCTCACTTTTTTGTTGCAAAAAATGGAAATAAATTATTTTTAAAAGTGTTATTCACCTGTTTGGTTAATACTAAATTCGCGCCTCGATAAAAATCCACCACTAGTCACCTCGGGGAATAATTGTTAAATATTACACGTTAAGCACTTAAGACACAAACGAGAGATAAGAAACATAAGACGAATAAGACACATGACACATAAGACACATATGATATATACATATGACACATAAGGCACATATGATATATACACATGACACATAAGGCACATATGATATATACATATGACACATAAGACACATATGATATATACATATGACACACAAGGCACATATGATATATACATATGACACATAAGGCACATATGATATATACATATGACACATAAGACACATATGATATATACATATGACACACAAGGCACATATGATATATATACACATGACACATAAAGCACATATGATATATACATATGACACATAAGACACATATGATATATACACATGACACATAAGACACATATGATATATATACACATGACACATAAAGCACATATGATATATACATATGACACATAAGACACATATGATATGTACATATGACACATAAGACACATATGATATATACACATGACACAAAAGGCACATATGATATATACACATGACACACAAGGCACATATGATATATACATATGACACATAAGACACATATGATATATACACATGACACATAAGACACATGATATATACACATGACACATAAGGCACATATGATATATACATATGACACATAAGGCACATATGATATATACATATGACACACAAGGCACATATGATATATACACATGACACACAAGGCACATATGATATATACACATGACACACAAGGCACATATGATATATACATATGACACATAAGACACATATGATA